>OZ024859.1:20878187-20880687 GCA_964017155.1 Oasisia sp. SBJ-2009
CAGGACACGACAAAGGTCGAGTACAATCCCAGCGGTGAACCAAAAGGTACGTTTAGAAGGCCGAACTGTGTTAATGATTGTTCTTTTGTATCGACTGTGTCCTCAATAGATGATATCACACCCCAGCGTGTATTGTCACTGTAGTATTTCGCTGTGTTGTCAGAAGGTTTTATGAACCCATCCTGTAGGCAGCCATCGTATTTACATCCATTGCTTACTTCTGAGAGAAAACACTTTTCCAACTTCGATCATCTAGTTACGATTTACCTTTTGTCATTAGTTCAATACTAGTTTTGAGACTAGGGCTTTTGATGGTGATGCACCTACTCTTTGAAATATGATTCTTTCTCGTTTTAAATCAGTTGAAAATATTGCTAAATTCTGCCGTCATTTAAAGACACATATCTTTACACTTCTCCTATCCACCATAGTTCCACGGCGTATCAGTCAATCAATCTGGCGGCAACTGGAATTGTTTATTGACTCTGAGGTCGATTAACCCTTTTATATTAATGCGCCTCTGAGTTTGGTTTATAAGGATTTAAGCGCAATAGAAGTCAACTAATTATTATTATCATGTAATCTACTGCCAAGTTTCAATGTCGTCTTCTGTCTGTTCGTTCCTTTCCTTCAACCATCGGCCTCTGATTTACCATTTGGCGATGGAGTAAACAAGCCCTAAGGTAGTTATTTAGAGTATGTAGTTTTTCAGTGGAGAATCTGCTCAGTGGTCAGACATTCTCGGTGTGATTGATTATTTACGAGGAACATAAAGCTTGCATATGATGCTGGATTGATGCTTGAATAGTTTCCTTAAAAAAAAAACCATTCAAATACCATTCCAATACCATTGGTTTTTGAATGGTTTTTTGAATGGTACTTGAATGATCTTATGGGCAACGGTATTTGAATGGTATCTGAATGTTTTTTGAATGATATTTTGAATGGTATTTTGGATTCGTTGTACCGTTCAGTGGTATTGAATGGTATTTTGAATTACCATTGAGAGTACCACTGAGTCCTGCTAATATATCATTGCTACTGAATGGTATTCAATGGTAATCAGTGGCATACCAGTGGCTTTTTGGTGTTGTAAGGGTTAAATTGCTTATTCTTTGTCTATTCTTATTCTATGTGATAATCTATTTATTTCGTTAGCTAGTGCTTGTGTACTGAATCTGAACAGCGCCCACACAAATGTGGTTACACGCGGTGGCCGCCAATGCTTTTATACATAACATAATTCCATTTTTCTATAGCGCCAGCGTGTGAAAGACGGATCAAGTGTCGACTGCCGTGATTAAATCGTTCTTAGTCCGGTTTAAATCTGACACCTTCGAGTGGTGTGTCATAATGTGGTCCTATTAACACGCGCGTGGAATTCGATAGCAGCGACTCGGTAAACGGCTAATTACGTTTTGCTTCTCATACAATGTAAACTTCTGAATAGCAGCTCGGTACGCATGGAGTCTACTGTGTAATGATAATGACCAAGGATACTGTTCGTGTCAAACGAAGCGTGTAACTATGCATAATACCAGTCAAAACTTCACCGCAGGCTTTTAGGGCGAATATAATATTCGCCACGCGGGTTCATTCAATCGTCATAGACGTTAATAATATATACACGTGCATGTCTGTATGCTATAACTAAGAATCTGTACAAAATCAACTCGATATTGTATTTATACATAATGTAGTGTTCGAATGAATGTCAGTGCTACAACGGTATAGCAAATGAACTATAACATGGATAATTGGAAAATTCGCCTGAGAAGGGTTCTATGATTTGTAGTGGTTAAACGTGTTTCCTTCATATACGCCCACATCACAATCTCGTTACATAACTGTGCCGTTATGGAAGAGTACTTTCTCGCTCGGTTACGGGATTCATTATTTCAAGAAACAAACCGCTGTTCCGGCGATTTTAAACGAATGACACCATTTTGTTTTTTACGAGAACGAGGCAACAACCAAACCGGGCAAAGCAGTTATAGTATTCACTATAGCTGCGTTGGTCCGGTATATATCATGTTTTCATATAAGTGGCTTATCTTGTCATGCGTACGTGACAGAATGCTACTCACTTCGCAGGCTAATAACTTGCAGATATACATGTCACGTATTAGTGACCTTGTGTGGACTGTACACGGGCTATCAAAACGGAAGTTCGGAGAAATACGTTTGTACTCCACTTATTACCGTTTTCTTGTTAAATCCATGATCTGATTCGAAGGACAATAATTATTGTATGGTGGCCAAAGATTTTATTCAACTCAAAGAACATTTACGACGCCGCGAATTGTATTCGACGTAGTCTGGTAGGTGGCGACACAAAGCGAAATACGACCTCTGGCTCTAGCCTGGCTAACCATTGAAACACGAGGCGGATTTATAACAACAACGAAACCAGCTATACCCACAACAGCAATATAGCAACACAGCAACACGACAGTACTAATATCAAAACCACCAACGACGGCAACAACAGCAGCAACAG
>OZ024859.1:20885687-20928187 GCA_964017155.1 Oasisia sp. SBJ-2009
TAATGCACAATATCTGAAGTATAATGCATTAATCTCTATAATCGGCCGTAACGATTGTCATTGTCGCAGATCAAATTGTTTATTTGTAATGTAATGGTAATAGGCATTCTTTTTGCTTGCTTGGAGCGGTTGTTATAGAGAATTACAATAATTATCAGCGGCGATATGATGAATGTATGACCAAGTAAACAAAAATACAAGGGAAGTTGACACCTTTATTGTTCAGAGCAGAAGAATTACAGGAAAATCAGGCTAATCCGGACACCAACAATGCAGGCCTCGATATCCAGAGCGCGACAATCCTGAAATAGGTTTATGTATAGATAGCATGTTTGTCTATAATGGCAACAATTTCTTAATCCGAACACTGAGCATTAACTATCTTCCGTTGTAGAGTGAACTGTTTCAATGCGTTTCAGGTATTGAATTCTTGGACACGTTGGACAGTCTCATGAAATACGCCAGCAACAGCACGACGCAGGGAACATACGTCATGCAGAAGTACATTGGTTAGTGTCGACACCTCGTGTTGTCGATTTATATCTTATATGCCACACTATTAACTACAGTTATTATACTCACACTCCTCTCTTTTATGTGTTCACACGGTTGTCGTAGGTCTACTTGAAACAACGTCAAAACATGGTTTCGTTGTTCTTATCTGTAGAGCTTTTGTATTGGAAATAATATATGAAACACGTGTTGTCTTTGTTCCTCTTCAAACAGAAATTGTACTTAAAGGTCATATCTTGCAAGACAATTCTAATAACTATAACAATACGCATGTGTATAAAAAAATTGTATTATGATAACTCCGAAATCACAAATTCGATGATACATTTTAAAAAGTTGACATTAAACGAGAGCTGTCGCGGTGCCGGCTTAGAAACTATGTTTTCGAGAAATGCCGCGAGGGGCTGAATTTTGAAGTAGTTTGTGGAAAACATTGCCGGGATTGCCAGCGTTCTCAACGTTATTTAGGTCGCCTGCGCTGCACGAGATCACACAAGAACGATGACTGACGTCACGCATAGGGCGGTGCATCCAAACCGGGCGTCCCTGGCAGTTTTCGTAAAATGACAGGCTTCGTTTCATGTCTTGTACTCTTATATTTTACACATTTTGGCAGTATAATCATTTGAAAGAGCATCAACCATTTGTTATTAACGGGAAGAGTAGATTGTATTCATAGGACATGACCTTCAAAGAACGTCGTGACCATGGTTTGTCTCGTTCGTGTTCACAGAGCATCCACTACTGATACACCGGGTCAAGTTCGACATCCGCCAGTGGTTCCTGGTGACGGACTGGAACCCCCTGACGGTCTGGTTCTACAAGGACAGCTACCTGAGGATCTGTTCCCAGGAGTACGACTACGACACTAAGCACGAGTACGTACTGTCGCTGTCTTCGCTTATACGTACGTGTGGGGAGCCGTGATTGGTGCAAAAAGGCACCGGACTGTGGGTCTGTTGCAACTGCTGTTGTTTAGTCAATTTCGTTCAACATACGTCTTTCGGAATATATATTAAAAGCCGTGTGCCCTTTCTGTCTAGTGTGTGTAGTAAAATATCTAAGACAGGGGTAACCGTAAATGTGTAACCGGGCTAGGAATATCGCGGTGGTGGTCTTTAGTTCTAACTCACTGGATTGTGCTCCCTGCCAGCGGAGTTCCCTTCCGGTCTAGCCTCGGTTACCCAGACTCCGTGAGGTGGCAGCACGTGTCAACCCCTCAACTCCGCCTGGGGAATTAATGGGCTGCCGTTGTAACCGACAGGGCGGCCTTACCCTATATTAGAGTAGAGACGCTGATTGGTTCTCAGGTCGAATTTGAAATAACAAATTAAATAACGATACTTTTTTTTATCAGATGTTTACCTGTATTATAACAACTTGTCAAAATTAAACTTATATTAACACAAAAATAAATAGAAATACAAATTTGCAGTTGTTTATAAAATAGGAATTACGGAAAGATTAACCAGTATCGGTGAGGTGGCAGCATTGGTTAGCCCCACACGGATAATATTCAAAAGCCGGCAAAGCCACCAGACTGTCTTCTCGGCGTAATTACGCAGCCGACCGACAGTCGATTAAGCGTGACTACTTCCGGTCGGGCTCTCTGCTAAACATCTACTTCTTTCTGTGTCACTTATTTATTGTACTTAGCATAGTCGTTGGGGTGTGGAATGGCACAAGCGAAACATACGTGATTGAGGTATTCACATCTGCAACGCGAAAGTGGAAATAATAAAATAATTAGGCCTAACTGACTCTGTCAGTCAAAATATTGAATCCGTGATGGACTCGTGGTGATTTTAGGTCGATAAATAAGTAACATCACCTTCTACAACTGAAAAATTTAAAGTCATATAGTATTATAATGATGTAGCATAATTTCTACATTGTAGATTTGATATCAGAAAGTAATCATTATTACATATGAATAGAAATGAATGGAAAACATGGGCTGCTTGTGTTAATATTAGTAGCCATAAAAGGATTAAAATCTGAAGTAACAATTGCATCAGATGGATGAGGTATTTGAGTGAGGTTTATTTCTATGCACTGTTTTTCTTTGCCTGGGTATTTCTCCCGTTGTGTACAGACAGACGCGTGGCACCTAAGATTATTTGCTATTGAAGCATTACCACTCGCCCATTGACTCTGCTCTCGATAAAATCAATTCTCACCAGTTCATTTTTCATATGGCGTGTTCATTAGTAATAGGCCAACACATATTTAACAAGATTTAACAAGATTGCCACCTAGAGAATCAACTCTAGATGGCAGGTGGACAAGGAAGCCGTTTGGCTTATCGAGAGTCCAACCTATCTATCTAAGATAGGTTGGTAGTCATTGTTATATCAGCCACTGTTACACTCATACTGACACACGCTCTTTGCTTGTAGGTCCGTGCATTTGTCTAATGTCGCCATTCAACAGAACTATCTCAACGGGAAGCGCTCTAGTGAACTCCCCGACAACAACTTTATGACGAGCGAAGATTTCAAGCAATACTTATGGTTTGTGCACTGCTCTGTACTTGGTCGAGTTTGCCTTCTGTCGCTGTTATCGAATACGTGAATCGAGTTGTATTTGTAATGTGGCCGAAACGATAATCCTTTCTGTGACCTGTTGAACATGGCCGTGTTAGGTCGCAAAGATGGATCTATGGTGTCCGTATTGTACTACAAGACCGTCGCGGTGGATTCTTGGCGGAAACAATATGTGGAGGGTGTAGTACTTGTTATGGCGTGTGTGCCTGTTTATGTGTGGCGAAGTGGGTGTGGGTGCGTGTGTGCGCGCGTGCTTGTACATGCGTGCACGGTGTGTATGCCTCCTTGCTTGATTGCATTTGTGCATGCATATGTGTGTGCGTGCGTGTGTGCGTGCGTGCGTGCGTGCGTGCGTACCTAGTCCTATGAATGTATTTGGGTGCGTACATCTACACATAACCCCTCTTACTAGTATACTTAAAACGACCCCGTAACTAAGCCCACGTTGTCCGGTTCCACTGTATCCGTATCACCTTTACTTGCATATTTTTAGAGACAACGTATACTTTTTTATTTTACTTATGTAGTTTAAGAGACAACGTATTCTAATTAGTAGCATTTTAGTGAATTTTATAATATAGGGCGTGTAAGTCTCGCGCGCGAAAACTAGGCTGGGGACAATTGGGCGCAGGAAGTCCATATTCTCCATGCTAACGTATAGGACGTTTTGTTTTTGGTTGTAATAATCTAACTGTTCCAGTCTAACTATTTCAGTTATACTGTCCGAAGGATAATTACAAGCAGAAGCAGTGGAACACTTTACCGGTGACAATGATCACGGAAATTATGAATTTTAACCGTTTGTTAGCGTGGTTGCCATGGCATCGCCGGCTTGTACTTGTGTTTGGCGATCTTCAATAATAATCGCGCAGTACAACGTGTTTGGGGCAAACGTATACATGTGTTATGATTATGTGCATTTAGACAACTTGTCAGATATAAGTGTTTATCGAAACCACAACGTACAGCAATGTAAAATACAAATCCCCCAAAAGACACACACGGCCTAACATTTTGGGGAGTGTCTGTTATCTGCACTACGCAAATCGCTATATGTCTATGATAGTGTGGTAGACTCAATATTAAATCGGGCATTTAAGATAAGAAAGGTATAACACAAGATATTTTCCTGATTTCCGGATTTTCCTAATATTCATCAGTCGGAAGTTACAACTGTCATCCATCGAATATTATTCTTAATGTCCGGTCCACAATCAGTTCCAGTCGCGCGCAGTCTCGCCATGTATCGTGACACACTTGCACGCCCTATTGTATATTTATATATATATATATATATATATATATATATATATATATATATATATATATATATATATATATATATATATATTTAGTGAACACTCGATAAGCCATAGGCTTCCTTGTTCACATGCCGTCTGGAGCTTGGTTCTGGACGGCAACTTGTTAAACCTTGTTAAACCTTTGCAGTATGATCGGCGAGGTGACGACCTGGGACGACCTGACGTACCCCGCCATGAAGGACGCCGTCATCAACACCCTCCTCACGACCCTCGACGTGCCCGAGATGAGGAAGGTACGACACTACGACTGTCAGTCTTGTCTGGTGGACGATTAAATTACGTCTACCTCTAATCTTACATCTAAGAGCTTTTAATAACGTTAAGCCCGCCGCACACGGGAGCTATCAGCTAAGGTAACAGCCACGTGTGCCGGTTGGCTCAGCTGACAACTCTCGTGTACGTTGCGTTTTCCGAGGCGGTAAGCAGCATTTCAGAAATGGCGACTACACGTGATATCGTGAATGATGTGCTGTTCGAAGACAGACTGGTGCAAATGTGGCCGGATTATCCGTGTTTGTACGATGCCCGGCCTGCATCATTTAAATGCAGGGATGTGCGACAGCTGGCAATGGAGGAACGGTTATAATTATATAAGAACCACTTTATAAATCTCATAAATCAATTATTCCAGCACACAGTTGTAACTTTCGCAATAATTTTTGTAGTTATGTTTTTGTCATAATGAAACACCAGTGTGGCAGGATTTAATACAATTTACTAGGTTAGCTCAGCATCTTTCTCACCGTGTGCGATGAAACGCGTCAAGAGCTATCAGCTTAGCCAACAACCTCGCGTGACCGTTTGCTAGCCTGATAGCTCTCGTGTGCGCGGGCTTTCCTGAAATGGTTCCTAGGTCCTGTCAATACGGAAATGATTTATGAAAGTTAGCAATGTAGCGCTTACATTTTTCCGGCGTTATAAACGTGCCGATTGCCTTTCTGCGCATGCGCGATATATGTAAAATCATCAATGTGCAGCGAAAAGACAAAGCATTTATGGCATCAATACTACGGGTTGTTCGTTAGTATGTATTTAACCTCTCAGCAAAGTAATTTTTCGCAAATTAACACGAGGCAAACAAGTTTTGAGGCATATTTTGATAGCAAGCGTAAATCCCGTGAGAGTAGTGCGCCATAATCCGCTAGAGTGATTTATAAAAAAAAACGTAATATTTTAATGCATTGAACGACATTTTAAGAAACTCTTCACAGTAATCATCACAGGAGAGTTAACGAACAGTTCGTGGCATTTATACCGAAAATGCTTTGTTGTTTCGCTACACATTGATGATTTTAGATTTATTGCGCATGCGTAGAAATGTCAATCGGAACGTTTTTAACGACCAGAAAAATGTAAGCGCGACAGCGTAACTCGAGTATTGTAATCTTACGATTAATACGGTCAAAACTGGCTAGTAGCGATCGTTCACGTTAATACGTTTCACTCCGTAGATGGCGCCACCATTGCACTTCATTTACAACCAAATCACCCCACGTAATACGTCATGGCATATTTTGTGATTTTGCGAACGGATGTGATCGCCATTACCATTGCAACCCACTCTAAGTGGTTTGTAGTTCAGTTGCACAACTTACTAGGCGTACGCGGCTGAAAGCTATGGTCTAATTATATGATCGCATTGGTTATACATATTCGCTGAATAATTACAACATGGCGGAATATTGAGATCACTAAAAGTTGGTGAGTCGCCAAGACGTGAAATGCAAAGCACATAGATTGTTCTGACCCTGTTATATTGCCCGAAAGACATCTCGTAACATTTCTCAATATTTTGAAACATGTAACACACTATAAAATGATTATAATCCATGACAACGTTGGCATGTTGGCAGAATGCATTTGAATTGTACGGCGCCGATTTCATCCTGTCGCAAGACCTGAAGCCGTGGCTTCTCGAGATCAACTCGAGCCCCGGCATGGCGCCTACATCGAAAGAGAAGGCCCGGTTGTGTGCGGGCGTCATCGACGATGCCATCAAAGGTAAACATTAATATGTTGGACACATTGGATGCTAGATGTCTGCCTGACTAGACCTCCCCATCCCACAACCACGGATGGTCGTCAGGTTGTCTCTGATGATGTCATTTCTCTGCCTTCGACCACGTATGTTTCATGGAAATAGAGACCATTGTTTTAATAATAATAATAAAGTTTATTTCAGACAAGAAGTCCATATATACATACATAAAATACAATAAAAAAAATATGAAAAGTACAATACATATAATACAATCAAAGCAATGTAATCAATGTAAAAATATAAGTGTAAAGTTAAAACAATATGTCTAAATATATGAAGAAATTAATTAGATAAGTTGTAAAAATAAATATAAACAAATTGATTACAAAATAAATACAATACTAATGTCATGTGTAAAATAACGACCTCCAGTAGGAGTACATACGGCTCTTAAAATGAATATCGGTATGGAGGTAATTAATAAAAAGAATATTATCTTTTCAGTCAGTTTTATATTGCCTTTCCATATTTTCTCTTTCGTTGGCCTGTCAGTGAGCCTTTGCCGGTCGTTTTGCCAGACCAATGAATCTTGTTTTATGGCCATGCCGTAGCATACTTTGTTTTAGCGGCGTTCTCTTTCAAACCACTTTAAAACTGACAACTCATTTTTTGTTCTTCAAATCAATTGTCCACTGTTTGCATCTACAAATCTCTATTGCAAAACGTACCTAGCACATTAAGCATATACAATGATTTGGCACGAATACATGCAATACATTCAGTTTAGTGCAAGTGATCAAAACCTTGTGATTAAAACCGTCAACATGATGCGCGTTACCTCCGTCATATCGGACGATTTACATGAACGTTAGCCGTTCTGTAAACTTCACGGACCTGGTTGCTAAGCACATACGTCACGTGAAGACTCACAAAGGTGCAAGTTGGTGTGGCGCTATGTAAAGTAAAATAAACGAACTCTTATGGATGTGGCGCTATATAAAGTAAAATAAACGAACACTTATGGATGTGGCGCTATATAAAGTAAAACAAACGAACACTTATGGATGTGGCGCTATATAAAGTAAAATAAACGAACCCTTATGGATGTGGCGCTATATAAAGTAAAATAAACGAAAACTTATGGATGTGGCGCTATAATTATAAAGTAAAACAAACGAACACTTATGGATGTGGCGCTATATAAATTAAAACAAACGAACACTTATGGATGTGGCGCTATATAAAGTAAAATACCACGAACACTTATGGATGTGGCGCTATATAGAGTAAAATACAACGAACACTTATGGATGTGGCGCTATATAAAGTAAAATATTCACATTCGTTCATGCATCTGGAACATTATCTATGTTTAGAAATTATTTAATATCTTTTCATTAGACATTTCAATTTATTCAAATTGTTGTGAAATGACGGACACTGCTTTAGAATTTCTTTTTAATGTTATACACGTTTTAATCAGTGTTTATGTTTTAGATTAATGTATAGATAATTTACATCTACGTATTTAGTAAAGGTTTTAATTTTACATTAATTTATATAATTTGCATACAAAGGTTTAGTACTATACATCTTTAAAACAGTGTTTAATTTATTTTACATTTATTTACATAGGTTTACTCGTGTACATCTTCAAACCAAAATTTGATTTAATTTATATTAATTTATATAATTTACATTTATATTTATTAATACATTTATTATATGTCTTGTACAGCGCATCGATCCGCCATGCGGGAATTATCGCTATAGAAAAAACAGTATTGTTATTAAAATAACCTATTAAATACATTATTACTGTGTGTTGCAGTGATTCTCGACCGGAGGGAGGACAAGAACTGCGACACGGGCCGCTTCGAGCTCGTTCTACGGAACTACCCCGTGCCGCAGGTGAAGTGTGTCGACACGAAGTTCACCGTGGACGGACAGAAGATCCGCAAGGCCGACCTACAGCGCTACGCCGTCATCGACACGGAGCAGGAGAAGGAGGAGCGCTTGGACAAGGAGCGGGAGGCGAACAGACGCGCGAAGGAAGAGGAAGAGCGCAGGAAAGAGGAGGAGGAGCGGATACGGAAGCAGCAGGAGGTGGAGGCGAGGATACGACAAGCGAGGGAGTTCGAAGAGAGGCGGAACAAGGAGGAGGAAGAGGACGAGGAGGACGAGGAGGAGAGCGATGACGGAGAGTTCTGGGGGAAGGACAGAGGCAAGTCGGGCGCGAAGGACAGAGACCCGAGTGGCCGGGAGAAGGACCCCCACTGGACTACGATACTGAATAAGACAGTTCCTATTCAAAGTACTGGATATTGATCGATAGTATCAACTACAGTTTGACAGTATAAAATGTCGATCAGTTCCTATATAATGTAAAGGCGGTTGATCGATAATATCAGCTACAGTTTGACAGCATAAAATGTATTTCTATACAAAGTACCTAATCGTATACTGATCGACAGTTCATATACAAACCGTATAGAAATGATCGACAGTTGCTGTGCGAATAACTAGCTAATGATCGAGAGTGTCTGTACAAAGTACCGTCTACTGATCGATAATTCCTATATAACGTATTGACTACTGATCGACAGTTCTTATACAAAGTACCCCCTACTGATCGACACCTCAGTTTATTTATTATAGAAATCTTACCAGTATTAAGCGGATACTCTAAAATATTGTTTTGCAGTTTATACATATTTAGTAATTTGTATGTTATCACGCATCTCACATATAAGCGAATCGATCCGCCATGCGGGAATTAGCGCTATAGAAAAACAGTTTTATTATTATTATATTGTGAGCATGAGAATTGTCTTTTTAGCTAACCATATGGTCTTTGTGAAAGTTGGACTCATATATATATATATATATATATATATATATATATAATATATATATATATATATATATATATATATATATATATTATGTATATAATTTATATATATATTATGTATATAATATATATATATATATATATATATATATATATATATATATATATATATATATATATATCTAATAGTATGTATATAATTTATATATATATATATATAATTATATATATAAATATATGTATATATAATATTATATATATATAATATATATATATATATATATATATATATATATTATATATATATATATATATATATATATATAATTACTTTATTATATATACAAGTTCACATCTATTTGCATACTTGCAATATAGTATTTTATATAAAAATCGGTAATTATAATTATGCTAAACAGCGTATCTGTGATAAATTGATTAGGATGATTAGAGCTTATTTTTTAATAACTGTTCATTATGATAATATATTCTATTACGCGGCTGCATTCCATAAGCTCAATGATGTTTAAAGGCACCGTGTAAAAAGTTTATGTTGTGTTTACAGGGAGTATGGAATGTGTGATACGGGAATTGTTTCAATGTATGTAAATAAATAATCAACTTGCAATAATTGTGAGACTAATTCACTCTTCCATTGAACCTGCTTCACATTTTCCCGATAGGCGGCGGCACTGGTAGCATTTTAAAATCATCACCATTGTTGTTGGTCATGTTGATTGCTTAGCACAATGTATAGAATTAATCATTTATTCCGCGATTTGATGCTATCGTTATTACATATTTATTACATTTCACCATGACTTATTAAGGTAGTTTTAATAGTTATAAAAGCGGCGCCGCGTGTAGGTCTATAATTAAATGTTATTCCAGTGGGATGCGATAATGCTGTATTTTCGCACACTTTAAACATAGCTTAGCTGTGGTTTGATTTGATACTGTATTTCATAAATAAATACGGCATTTCGCTATGACTGGTACATTAATTGGTAAAGCTGGTTTTGTATGTTTGCATGGTCAACTTTGTTTTAACGGGAGGGTGCCAGCTCTTCTGCCCAGAATTGGCCGAGCAGTAACGGGACGTCTGCTGGTTAGAACGTGGGAAAATTAAACATGAAAGTTATTGCGGTTATATGTGCTCGTCTCGGCATTATTGCCAAACAATTTTAAACGTGTTGCAGGCGGAATCTTTGAAAATGCGAATATTGTTCCGAGCTCAATATCATAACTGATCACAAATTGGCAGGCAGTAAACCTTCAACATGCATTTTGTAGTCATACGAACGTAATATTAAATGGAAAAATAAACATATGAACTGTCACCCTCGCTTTAATGTTTCCCACCCACAGGAAGAAATCGAACCCCCTAGTTGACACACCGGAACGAAACATGGCACAATGACAGAAACAATAAAAGATTCTGGCAGTGGAGCCGTCACAAAGGTCATGTGTCAACATTGGCTGATATTGTGTTAATTGCCGCCGAAACATACTGTAAACATAGGGTTAACCTCAAATATAAATGAACTTACAGGTGACCACAAATCAGGTTGTCTTTCCAACATATAATAGAACCTTGTACGAGGCACTTTTCAATAGTTGCAAATAAAAATATTTCTCACATAGCGGATTTTGGATTAGATTGATTCGAGTATGGTTTTGTGTGAAGACATTGGTAAAACGGTCATATAGCAATTACTACGTTACGATTGACCAATATTTTTACGTTGATCCTCCTCTTTTACCGTGTAGTGATGGTGCTTACAAAGAACTAAGCATTCCTTGATGACAACCCTAATTTTAGAGAACACATGTTTCAGATTTGTCGAACTTGTTATTATCATTTTCATGATTTACGACGCATTCGTCGGTGTCTGCCTCTTTCTGTTGCGAAAAAACTATTGCCACTGCTCTAGCCAATAGTAGACTAGTCTATTTTACTGCTCTTTTTCATAATACTGCCCTTAAGGATAAACAAATTACAAAGTGTTCATATTTGCTTACCAAGGGTTGTGACTAGGTCTCCATGCTTTATTCATTCTAAGCCGCTTCAAAGGTTTCTGCATTGGATTCCTGTCCGATATTGTATCATCTTTAAGATCTTTGCTATTACATACCAGGCACTTTCTTGTAAGAATCCATTGTATTTAGTGGCGGGTTGACCAATAGGCATGTGCCTAGGGCCTACGAAGGCCAAGGGCCCACGTAAATACCCGAACTGTTGGTCTTAACTAGTCCTTGGGCATGAGCCTAAGCCTAAAAATTGGCAACGGGTACATTTTTATGGGCGAGTTAGTTTTATTAAAACGCTATTACCAAGAAATTGGGTTCTAGTCGACGCTTGAATACATCGTTCACATTGTGAATATTTTTAGTTGAAAGAACTAGAGTCTAAGTGACTCGACTACTGAAGGGCCGTTTCTTCGTGTACTGTAGGGATTTATAAACTAAGGACAGTCGGTTTCGTTAACCATATAGGCCCAATCCTTATTGTATACTGTAATAAACAGCAGTGTATGCAGTTAGGATCTACAATATAGTAAGCGCATGTGGGCGGAAGCAAGCATACGTTCCGTAGGACGTAATACACATAATGGATGACATCAAACCAAATAACGATGACATTCACCAATAAGGTACCACAATAACTAATCCGACAGACGGCGCTCTGACACAACTAGGGTCTTTGTGCCGTCTTTCACGTATTCTTGACGTGTGTAAAATGCGGCACCGTTTTGCGGGATATTTTGTGGAACGCTTGTTTTAATCATCCTACACTCAGCTGTTGAACTCGCATGACTCCGAAGCCTCACACATAGCTAAATTTGGATACAGTCTGACATGTCCGTCTATGTGAAGGTATAATATGTACATTAATGAACACTTACAACCGATGGAACGTCGACTGGTGGCCCGACGACAGGTGTGCTGGCTCGATGTCGGAAAGGATGTTTAAAATCATCTACAGTTCACCGTATGCATCACACGAAACTGCTACGTCTTCACACATAGTTACATATGGATATCGTATAACATGTCCCTCAATATGAAAGCATAATGTCTACATTAATAAACATTTACAGTCGATGAAACGTCGCGGGACGTTCGACTGAATTCAGTGCCAAGATGGCGTTGTTTTGGCTGTTCTATCTATTGACCACACTAACGGCATGCTCTTCTATCTATTGACCACACATACGGCATACCCACATACAAACTATCGCTGGCTATGCGCCTCCCCGGTCAATAGCTAATTGAGGATGATTAATTGTTAAACAGGCGTTCAGCAAAACATGCAAACAAATCCACGTTAGTCGCTGGAGGCGCTGATACACAATTAGGGTCTAGTTGCGTATTAGCGCTTCTAGCAACTAACGTGGATTTGTGGAAGCCCATTCTGATAGTCCGCAGCGACGCCTATCGAGTCGATTGGAACCTTGTTCTCATGACTTCCGGTTATCTGCCAATTCCACTGACCTAGACTGTATATTAAAGATTAGGACGTTGTTGCGTAGCCGAGCATCGGAACCGTGTTCGCTGGTGATAAAGGTCCGAGCACTCAACGCGCATGCGCCTACTTTGACTTTCCCCGGTGCTCGGACGCGGTGCAGCAGGCCGAGCATCGGAACCGTGTTTGTTTGTGATAATGATCCGAGCATTCAACGCACAGGCGATTTCTTGGTCGTACTTTCACGTTACCCTTCGCATCAGTATCAGTACGGGTGCGTAATCGTACTACTGCTACTAGCGATTCATAAGGATATTCGATTAATATTTATAAGTCCATTATAACAAGTCATAGCCTATGGAAAAATGAAATAATTACTTAAAATGTATAAGCCCAATTGCATGATTATAAATGTTTTTTGCGTTAATAGTATGAATCTAAGTAAGTAATATATACCCATAACGACATTATAATTAGTAAATATGAGCATTAATAATTACAGGAGCACCGAAAGAAACAACAGGGGCATCATAGTCTACAGCATATGGCTGGTTGATGAATTTATTTTATTCATAGGGCATAACAGGCCAAAGTAATTGCGTTTTGAGAACTGCAGATTGTAATTGCTGTAATATAGCAGAATGATTTATGGACTTCATGTGTTTATATAGTAAATTTAATATCATTTTAATAGAGCCAGTTCCATTAGAAAAAGATTATAAGTAATATGTGTACTTTAGAAGATAATTTTTATTAATATTTGCAGCTTATATAATAGTTTGCTGTGGCACAAGTAATACGAATATAGTTGCTGTTTCCTGAAATTATATATCTGCTGTATTACTTTATGCAGAATTATTAAATACACACATGTGTAATGTAGCAATATTGTATGAAGCAGTTTATTACTGGAAGATGACAAAAGAACATCTCTACAATGATGGGTAACATTAATATTTAAGTGACGTATGTACGCGTCATGCGCGAAGATAAATCGACTTGCAATCTGACACAGTAATGTAAAGCATACTCGTGTATTGCACTAATGTAAAAAAAACTTGCTACGTGATCTCTATTATCTAGAATACATTACTAATTTATGGTAACTGATTCCATACCAACATTATTAACAGGGTATATAACTACATGTCATGCACTTGAAATCTGACACAGTAATGTAAATATGCATAATATAAGCATAAAAGTAAGAAAGGAGAAATGTAAAACATATATACATTTCACAAATGGCATAATACTAGTTATATAGTTATACAAAAGGGTTACCATGACACATGCTAGATTAGTGGGTAATGTAGCGAAATGGGAAAATAGCTCATGTAGTCAACACTGCCAGTTTTGAGTTTCGTTATGGTTGCAGTGTTTTGATTATATACAGTGTTTATGTAAGAGGAGAAATGTAAAACATATACATGACATGACGGTGAATTTATTTTCGATTCTCAATACAAATATAAATACATAGATAAATGAATTTTAGAAACATTGCACAAAAGGGTTGTCATGACACGTGAGATTTTCGGATAATCTAGTATTTAACAGCAGGAACTGCGTAATACCTAAGGTAGAAGGGGTTATATTTGTAAAACATAATTATGCCTGGGATAATTATTAATTTAATGCACTGAAATAATGAAATGTATGCAAACAATATCAATCATAAACAATTTAGTCAACATGACATACATCTTATAACAAACAAATAAAAAAAAAATTATGGTCATTATGGTATTATGCTTGCGACATTTTAATTGCAGTTTTAATACATTTTATTATAATTTTATATAAATAAATACTGTATTAAAACGTAATAATGCACATAACTATTTCACTAACATAAAATCAATCAAGCAAAACAATAACTAGTATAATAACATTAAGCATGAATTAATTATATTATTATTATTGTAATATAAAACTGACACTTATTCTGTGGTTAAAAATGTCATATTACAATTCGATAAAGATAGTGATAACAGCAAAATTGAGGTAGTGCAAAATTTAAACAAATGTCCCCAGTTGTCTCATATGGACGCCGAGTCGTCTCATGATCGGCGACGAGTTATCTTGAGCCGGCTCGGTGCGCCCGGGCCGAGTTGTCTGTGAGCCGAATCGACTGGCATTTGTCTTCGAAGTACTTGTGCTCGGGCTCAATCTTGCCAGCGCAACCAGGATATAGAGCCACCGACGCAGCCGATGTCTTACAGTCCCGCCTGTGGCCAATGTAGAGTTGCACGGCTGTTTTCTTTTCTTTATTTGCGTCAAAACCATCGCCTACGTTCATCCCAACCTCAACCCATGCTCGGCTGCCGTGAGAAAGAGCGGAAGCAAGATGCAACACGTGACAATTGGCGCATGCGCGTTGAGTGCTCGGACCTATAACGCCGAGGTACAGGGTTCCGATGCTCGGCTACGTAACCACTTCGTAAAGATTATTGTTATTATGTGGAGACAAGTAGCCTACTCTCGCATCGGTCGATGTAGGAGCATTCCATCCATAACTAAACAATTAATGTTTTTCACAATTAGTAAGGGTTGGTGTCATCAGGCTATATTACAAGTCACCTCTGCGATGCCGATAGTTACTGGATGGTTACGATTACGTACAATGGTTCATCCCTGGCTATAGCAATAATCCGTGGTGTATTTGCAGACGTTTAAGTTTCGAAATCCAAGAGCTACAAATTGAATGAATAGTTGTCATAGTTTGTAAGATTTTGTGATTTTGGTTATATTAAAATTCAGCTAAACGAGAGTTACACATATGTGGATGACAACGATTAGGTATACCGGTATATATGGCCTATAGCAATAATCCGTAGTATATCTATTAACGTTTAAATTTCGAAATCCAAAATATTCCAAGCTCACTAGATGCATAGGTCTACACCATTTTGACCTCCATCTACAATCCTCAATATCCAACAGTCGCATACACTTATCTAGATCCAGCCATTATGGCATCACAAGAAACTTCCAACTGCATATAATTAATAAACACCTATACTCTGGGAAATGTTATCTGGGATGCCGAGTAGGAGGCGATTTTGTTTTAAGTTTTACTTCTGTTTAAGACATTATTGCTAACTGTACTATAGTGGCACAGTGGTTAAAACTTCAGACTCTCGACTTAGATGACCTGGGTTGAATTATGTGCTGGCGTGTCAAGCTTCGAGGAAGTTTTTTCACTCTACATGTCTCCAGTTCACTTAGCTAAACGTTTTTATGAAAGAATATCTGACTATAGACATCCTTGCCCATCATTGCCTGTAATAAACCTTGTCCAGCCCATACTATGCCTATCAAGATTCAAGGCATCTAAATAATAATGCATTCAACACAATTCACACTAACTCTAGAGAGCAATATTCAGAAGAATACTTTGAAATAAACCTCAGAATTGTTCCATGTAAAACAATTTAAAGAATGTGTTACAGTGTCACTACTGTATTCATTCTGTAGTAGATGCGGAACGGTTATAATTGTTTTTATTTCCTCTGGGCAGTAAAATATAGGAATTCCTTATCAGATGCAATTGTCAATAAAATAATACTCTAGAACCACAACAATTTGGACATGCTTTGACACGACTAGTAGCCCAGAAGCATGCGCAGTTGCGCACCCAACCCTGATCATTTGACTCCACCAACAGTGTTGGCCAGTCCTTAAACAAGACAAGGCTGGGTAGCATGCACCGCGAAATGTTCAAAGATAACTTTTATATATTTTTAAATATCTACAACTCATGCATACTTCCAACAATGACATACGACGCGGAAACGTGGGCCCTCTCCAGCCAGGCAAAGGCCAAAGCCAAAGAACAAGCTAGCAACCGCACAAATATGGAAAGAAGTACGTTAACTTAAGCACATACACGGATACAAATAAAAAAACATCTGGGTGACAGAAAAGGCAAAGACGTTATTGAACAAGTCAGAAGACGGAAGTGGACCTGGGCATTTAGAATGTGATGTTGTTCAAGCTGTTTCATGATGCGGCTATGAAGTGTGTGTTCAAGAAGTTTGGAAGTGTGCTTTCTTATCTTCTAATAATCGGCAAATTTTCAAAGCCGAATAACCCTCTTTTAATTACAGAAACATAACCGATCGCCTTAGATATAACGTACACTCACCATCATATATTGGTTGACATTTTGAGGGTCAAAATGCAAATATAACGTGTAAAACCAGAGTAATATTACGTGTAAAACCAGAGACGACGCCAAGTTTGACAGCTAACCGGAACTCATGAGAAAAAGGTTCCAATCGACTCGATAGGCGTCGCTGTGGACTGTCAGAATTCCTGAGTTGCGTCGTAATTCACGAGATAGTCTGGTTACTGGAACTACCGTTACTGTTAGCGAGGAGGACTCGTACTAATAATGTGAAATTATACCATCAAATTCAAATGTCTCCCACTCGTTTGCACTAGTGCCGAGTAGTGGCAAAGCATTTCTTTCAAACGGTCCCGTCCCGTCACGTGACTACGACGTCATAAACAGCGCGGTAACGACGGCCTGGCGCAGTATTGAATGTCTGCAAGTAAAGCGTCCGATCTCGTTTCCAGCCACCCTTCAGCTATGTTTCACCAGCCCCTGGACAGCATACGTTAGTCAAGAGCCCTGCCCATGTCAATGAAGAAGAAGACGGAGGGTGAAACCAACCACACTCCACAGCGAATGTTTGCAAGAAGTTACACGAACATTTAGCAGATAAGTTCAGGTCATGAATATTTAATATAACCGTTGCCGCGTTGGCAGTGTTGCGTCAGTTTAGCGAATTTGCCTTTATGTCTGGAACTAAACTAGCTAGGCCCAGGGCACTGCCGATCTATGAGCTGGCAAACAAAGCTGTGTAGACGAGGCCCGAGGGGAGAATCCAGTCAACTACGGGGAACGTTTGCAAGAAGTTACACGAACACTAGTACTTCAGTTTAACAATACCTATTTATTTAACTGTTGAGACTTGAGTAAGTTTAGCTTTGACATTCCCTCAGGCTCTGGAATGTAATTAGGCGGGGACCGGTGATTATTGAGCCAGCAAAAAGAGAGTTATGTAAAAAGGCGGGGAGTCAAGTCAATTCGGAGATATTTTGTCAGGAATTACGTAGTCATTTAGCAGCTTGGTTCAACTTAGCATTAGTTTTCTATTTAAACTTTGCGTTGGTCTAGCGTTGACGTTCCATCTGGAATTATAGCCAGTATAGGTGCGAATACACGAATATGGAATTATGTAAAATAGACCCCATATAACATAGTCATAGAGGGGTACGGTAGCTCCAGGCCACGCATCCTCTCTATCAAACCAGACGTTTCCTGGACATAGCTTGGTGGTTAGCGCGGGTGACCAGGGACTTCATACATCAAACACCCACCCACCTATCCATCTAATATACCACCAACCCACATAAAACACCCACCTACCTGCACACCTTTCTAACCTAACTAACATACCTATCAACCCACCGGCCAACTCACTCTCTCGCTCACTCATACATCCATCCACCCACCCACCCATCCACCCATCCATCCATCCATCCATCCATCCATCCACCCACACACACATCCGTCCGTCCGTCCATCCATCCATCCATCCTCTATCCATCCATCCATCCATCCATCCATCCACCCTCTATCCATCCATCCATCCATATGTCTATCCATCCATCCATCCATCCATCCACTCACCCACCCATCCACACATCCACTCATCCATCAATTCATCCATCCATCAACCCATACATACACCCACCCATCCACCCATCAATCCATCCAGTCATCTATCCATCAATTCATTCATTCATTCATTCATTCATTCATTCATTCATTCATTCATTCATTCATTCATTCATTCATTCATTCATTCATTCATTCATTCATTCATTCATTCATTCATTCATTCATTCATTCATTCATTCATTCATTCATTCATTCATTCACTCACTCACTCACTCACTCACTCACTCACTCACTCACTCACTCACTCACTCACTCACTCACTCACTCACTCACTCACTCACTCACTCACTCACTCACACACCCACCCATCCATCCATCCATCTATTCATTATTCATTCATCCGTCTATCCATCCATCCATCCATCCATCCATCCATCCATCCATCCATACATTCATCCATATACCCACCCACCCACTCACCCATTCATCCCTCTAACCATCCATCCTTCCATCCACCCACCCATCCATTCATTCATCCATCCATCCATCCCTCCGTCTCTCAATCCCTCCATCCTCCCATCCCTCCATCCAGTGAGTTAACTGCATTTCGTCCGGGGGTCCCTGGATAAGGCTTGGTCACTGTAGAATGTGGCCACAACGAGTGTGTTGGTGCACACGACACCCCTGCCGCATACCCCTTTCACAGGCTCTTCCGGGCGCGTAGCTAGTTTCTGTAACATCGCGTTTAAATGTAGTCAGTTTAAGTAAAAGTAATTCGGAAGCGGTCTGTGTTTGGGGGTGCCCAGAGAGCAGATAATACGGTTTCTTGCCAGTGCACGCGAGTTTCTTATAAACCTTAGATATATCTTAGGTAATTATCTAAAATGGTGTCACTATCTGACTGACTGACTGACTGACTGACTGACTGACTGACTGTCTGACGGGCTGACGGACTGACGGACTGACGGACTGACGGACTGACGGACTGACGGACTGACGGACTGACGGACTGACGGACTGACGGACTGACGGACTGACGGACGGACGGACGGACGGACGGACGGACGGACGGACGGACGGACGGACGGACGGACGGACGGACGGACGGACGGACGGACGGACGGACGGACGGACGGACGGACGGACGGACGGACGGACGGACGGACGGACGGACTGACGGACTGACGGACTGACGGACTGACGGACTGACGGACTGACGGACTGACGGACTGACGGACTGACGGACTGACGGACGGACGGACGGACGGACGGACGGACGGACGGACGGACGGACGGACGGACGGACGGACGGACGGACGGACGGACGGACGGACTGACGGACTGACGGACTGACGGACTGACGGACTGACGGACTGACGGACTGACGGACTGACGGACTGACGGACTGACGGACTGACGGACTGACGGACTGACGGACTGACGGACTGACGGACTGACGGACTGACGGACGGACTGACGGACTGACGGACTGACGGACTGACGGACTGACGGACTGACGGACTGACGGACTGACGGACTGACGGACTGACGGACTGACGGACTGACGGACTGACGGACTGACGGACTGACGGACTGACGGACTGACGGACTGACGGACTGACGGACTGACGGACTGACGGACTGACGGACTGACGGACTGACGGACTGACGGACTGACGGACTGACGGACTGACGGACTGACGGACTGACGGACTGACGGACTGACGGACTGACGGACTGACGGACTGACGGACTGACGGACTGACGGACTGACGGACTGACGGACTGACGGACTGACGGACTGACGGACTGACGGACTGACGGACTGACGGACTGACGGACTGACGGACTGACGGACTGACGGACTGACGGACTGACGGACTGACGGACTGACGGACTGACGGACTGACGGACTGACGGACTGACGGACTGACGGACTGACGGACTGACGGACTGACGGACTGACGGACTGACGGACTGACGGACTGACGGACTGACGGACTGACGGACTGACGGACTGACGGACTGACGGACTGACGGACTGACGGACTGACGGACTGACGGACTGACGGACTGACGGACTGACGGACTGACGGACTGACGGACTGACGGACTGACGGACTGACGGACTGACGGACTGACGGACTGACGGACTGCCTGCCTGCCTGCCTGCCTGCCTGCCTGCCTGCCTGCCTGCCTGCCTGCCTGCCTGCCTGCCTGCCTGCCTGCCTGCCTGCCTGCCTGCCTGCCTGCCTGCCTGCCTGCCTGCCTGCCTGCCTGCCTGCCTGCCTGCCTGCCTGCCTGCCTGCCTGCCTGCCTGCCTGGTGTATGGTATGGTTAGTTACAAAAAGACGGCAGGGCAAATCAGCCAATTACAGCGAAATACGAGATAACGGGTGGATTTTACTTTGCTTAGTACATCCTTCGCTCATCGTTCATAACTAGGGCTGCCATCGCTTCACCGACGACCTCCATCTGGCTTGAGTGATAAGCCCCGCGTGGCTTAGACAAAGGTTTCGGCGCCTGACGATTCAGCTTCTCCCGACGTGAGAGAATTTCCACGGGCACACAGAACAGAGGTTGTTAGACAGGACGGGCTGGTGGCCCAGGACAGTGCCGTTTAACGCGAATTTTCGAGGAAGGTTATCTAGCTGGGGGAGTATAGAGCTGATAGCTACGGACGAGAAGACGACGACAGTGAGGGTCAGAAATAGATGTCAAGGGACAGGGCTGACAGGTATAAACTAATACAATCCTCGTGTGCACTGGTTAGAAACTGGGGGACCACAGACCGTAGAGTGACCATAATATATGCTTTTTGTGTCCGTATTCAAATGTACTCCGATGCATCCTTTTTATCATCTTACTTAGAACTTCATCTTTGTTGATCCTAATGACCTGTGCACTGGTATGTTTCAGGGAACGACGTGTCATCGCGGTGGACGGGGACTCAGCAGACCCACAGGAAGACAGACCCAATCGTGTGGATGTGTTCGGTGCAACAGCAAGCCTAGGAGTGGAAGAGTTTCTGCAACAACGGAACTGTTGGTGGATGAAACACTGCTTGTGGACGATGAAGGATGACCATGGTACGATGTCTTTATGATGAACTAATAAAACATATTCCATCTTAGTTTAAGATATCATACGTCGTCGAAGTATGCCGATATCACTAAGAATCAGGGATCTGAGTGTTGCATTTTACAAAGACATGCTTGTCCCGTTCGGTACATGGTGCAAGTTCTTTGTCATTTTGTTGCAATGCGGCATTGGAATGAATAAAAATATGACACAATTTAACTTTCATACAGTGTACAGGCTTGGTCACTTTAGCATGTGGCCACAACGAGAGTGCTGGTGCACATGACACCCCTGCCGCATACCCCTTTCACAGGCTCTTCCGGGCTCGTAGCTAGTTTCTGTAACATCGCGTTTAAAGGTAGTCAGTTTAAGTAAAGTATTTCGTAAGCGGTCTGTGTTTGGGGGTGCACAGAGAGCAGATAATACGGTTTCTTGCCAGTGCACGCGAGTTTCTTATAAACCTTAGATATATCGTAGGTAATTATCTAAAATGGTGTCACTATCTGACTGACTGGCTGGCTGGCTGGCTGGCTGGCTGGCTGGCTGGCTGGCTGGCTGGCTGGCTGGCTGGCTGGCTGGCTGGCTGGCTGGCTGGCTGGCTGGCTGGCTGGCTGGCTGGCTGGCTGGCTGGCTGGCTGGCTGGCTGGCTGGCTGGCTGGCTGGTGCCCCAGGACCGTGCCGTTTAACGCGATTTTTCGAGGAAGGTTATCCATCTGGGGGAGTATGGAGCTGATAGCTACGGACGAGAAGACGTCGACGGCGAGGGTCATAAATATATGTCTAGGAACAGGGCTGACAGGTATAAACTAATACAATCCTCGTGTGCACTGGTTGGAAACTGGGGGACCACAGACCATAGAGTGACCATAATTATATGCTCTTTGTGTCCTTATTCACATGTACTCCGATGCATCCTGTTAATCCTCTTACGTAGAACTTCATTAGTGTTGGTCCTAATGACTTATGCACTGGTATGTTTCAGGGAACGACGCGTCATCGCGGTGGACGGGGACTCAGCAAATGCGCAGGAAAACAGACCCAATCGTGTGGATGTGTTCAGAGCAACAGCAAGTCAAGGAGTGGAAGAGTTACTGCAACAACGGACCTTTTGGTAGATGAGACAGTCAGAGACACCGCTTGTAGACGATGAAGGGTGACCCTGGTATGATGCTTTATGATGAACTAAAAAACATACTCCATCTTAGTTTATGATATCATACGTCGTCGAGGTATATCTCAGAGAATCAGGGATCTGAGTGTTGCATTTTACAAAGACAGACTTGTACCGTTCGGTATTGGAATGAATAAAGACATGACACAATTTAACTTTCGTACGGCGTGTTAGTGATGTTGGGTCATTCTTCCATTTCTTTACTTTTCGAAATGAAGACACTATTGTATATTATACATATTGTACATACACACATACATTCCTACATACATTACACACACATACATACATATATACAAAACATACATACACATACATACATACATGTACATACATACATAGTGATACATATACACACATACAGACGCATATAAAAAATACATACATACATACATACAAACATACACACATACATATACACTGCATAGGGAAGAGTGACCAACGACGAGTACGAAGACCAAATCTGAGATAATACGACAATAATACGACACAGGAGGGCTGACGTGAACAGCCTCAATGGATGTCCACTGCGAACGAGAGAGGGTGTCATACAAACCTCGACCGACCGACCGACCGACCGACCGACCGACCGACCGACCGACCGACCGACCGACCGACCGACCGACCGACCGACCGACCGACCGACCGACCGACCGACCGACCGACCGACCGACCGACCGACCGACCGACCGACCGACCGACCGACCGACCCAGATAGATAGGCAGGCAGGCAGGCAGGCAGGCAGGCAGGCAGGCAGGCAGGCAGGCAGGCAGGCAGGCAGGCAGGCAGGCAGGCAGGCAGGCAGGCAGGCAGGCAGGCAGGCAGGCAGGCAGGCAGGCAGGCAGGCAGGCAGGCAGGCAGGCAGGCAGGGATAGGTGCAGGGGCAGGGGCAGGGGCAGGGGCAGGGGCAGGGGCAGGGGCAGGGGCAGGGGCAGGGGCAGGGGCAGGGGCAGGGGCAGGGGCAGGGGCAGGGGCAGGGGCAGGGGCAGGGGCAGGGGCAGGGGCAGGGGCAGGGGCAGGGGCAGGGGCGGGGCGGGGCGGGGCGGGGCGGGGCGGGGCGGGGCGGGGCGGGGCGGGGCGGGGCGGGGCGGGGCGGGGCGGGGCGGGGCGGGGCGGGGCGGGGCGGGGCGGGGCGGGGCGGGGCGGGGCGGGGCGGGGCGGGGCGGGGCAGGGGCAGGGGCAGGGATAGGGACCACGGGTGTCGTATTTTTGCTCGATTGCAGATAGATTAGTCGGATCGACCGGGTTGACGAGGATCATTGCGCTAGAGAAGGTCGGGGAATAACCAGCCAGAGAATTAGTTAAATTGGCAATGTGCCACCGCCGCACTTTCCTCCCTTCCTCCATCCCTCCATCCACCCACCCACCCACCCACCCACCCATCCCTCCATCCACCGTCCGTCGATCCGTCGATCCGTCCTTCCGTCCTTCCGTCCTTCCGTCCTTCCGTCCTTCCGTCCTTCCGTCCTTCCTTCCTTCCTTCCTTCCTTCCTTCCTTCCTTCCTTCCTTCCTTCCTTCCTTCCTTCCTTCCTTCCTTCCTTCCTTCCTTCCTTCCTTCCTTCCTTCCTTCCTTCGTTCCTTCCTTCCTTCCTTCCTTCCTTCCTTCCTTCCTTCCGCCCGCCCGCCCGCCCGCCCGCCCGCCCGCCCGCCCGCCCGCCCGCCCGCCCGCCCGCCCGCCCGCCCGCCCGCCCGCCCGCCCAACGTTTATAACGGAGGGAAAATGTAAGCGCCACAAACTCCAAACGGGACACTCTTAGTGGGGCAGATAAGTGAACAATTGTTCACTGTTTTTATACAAGCACCACTTTCGGTACATGTTTCCTGATTAATCTGTACGTATTGTGGTTACAATGTTATGATCTTATGCTTATGAGGTCGCATTCGACTAGTCATTCTTTATCAGAAGATTATCACCAAGCCGACCTTTGCACTGAGGGTAGTTGCTGCCAAGGCGCTTGTCGTCCTGAGATGGGACCGGGCCGATGTCAACATGATCTTTGAGCCACAAGGGATAGACAGTCATAAACGTTGTGAGCCAGCTCTCTCCATCAAATATACAACGCACGCCTGACTAGTCCGGGTAGAATGCCGGATATAGACCCCAACGTTGAGTGCCAGTATTATTACACCAAATATATCATGCTTGCCCTGTCCTTGTAGTACCGAACGCGACCCCAAAACAAAGCCAAAGGAAGCATTATAATTTATGTAATACCTCAACAATCGTAAACTCCGTGGAAGTAAAGAGTAAACTGTATGTTCGGAATATCGACCTAGTAAACAGCCTAATGTAGGTAGGTAGCGCCATGACTGTCGTTTGGAAAAAGGTAAATATTTCTTAACATTCGAGCTGTTTTCGTATCATCTTCCGTGTCACGGACTAGAATGCGGTGTCGCGCTTACATTTTCCGGTCGTTATAAAATTTCCGATTGACGTGTCTGTGCATGCGCGATAAATATAAAATCATCAATGAGCAGCAAAACCACAAAGCCTTTTTTGCATAAATGCCCCAGGCTGTTCGATAACTCTCCTGTGATGATCACTGTGAAGAGTTGCTTAAATTCTCGTTCAATACCTCAATAATAGCCTCAGAATTTTACTAAACTTACCCCCAAGATGTAGTGCAAGTTTTATGTTTGCCACCAACTATATTAAATCCTTCAATGAACGCATTCGTTCATCAATATTCAGTCTTTTATGTCGTCTTCATCAGTCAGATAATATCCTTTTTATTAATTACCTTCATACTGACATTCATTTTAAGAGCCATTTGTACTCATACTGGAGGTCTTTATTGTACACATGTCATTAGTATTGTATTTATTTTTTAATCATTTTTAATTTTTTTTTATTTTATATTTATTTTTATTTTTACAACTTATTTAATTCATTTCCTCATATATTTAGACATAACTTTTTAAATTTTACACTTATATTTTTACGTTGATCTCATTGCTTTGATTGTATTATATGTATTGTACTTTTCTTTTTTTTTAATTGTATTTTATGTATACATATATGGACGTCTTGTCTGAAATAAACCTTATTATTATTATTATTATTATAATACAATAAAATATTACATTTGTTTAAATCACTGTCACGGATTATGGCGCACTACAGTCACGTGATTTACGCCTGCTTTCAAAATAACAACCCGTAGTATCTATGCCATAAATGCTTTGTTCTTTCGCAGCACATTGATGATTTTACTTTTACGTGCATGCGTAAAAACGTCAATCCAAATGTTTATAACGCCGTAAAAATGCAAATATCATGTTTAGTACCTTGTTACTTTGTTAACGAAATGAATACACACATGTGTTATTGCAATAAAGATTGGCCAGATGGCATATGCGTCTTAATGCAACGGTTTGTGGAATCCCTTGCGATCGGCAGCGATCTCGGCAAGCAGACATAGAAACCCTCGCAGTATAATGTGATAAAGATTTCCAGTGATGTTTTAACGGTTATGCTGAGTTGCAATGACATGAATGTACACGGTGGATTTGCACATCATTCGTCTGCAGGCAAACTTAAATTGATTAGGCTTATATACCTCAAAGACTTAGTACAGCCAACAGTTTGCAACTGCAATCAACGCTGTCACGCCAGTATTTCCCGACGGCTGTAACGTGCGCCTTGCGGGACATCTCGTTTGTACTGGTGTCAGTGAAAAAGCAAATTCGAAGATGAAAACCGTCTTTCACTACTGGATCGGATTATAGCAAGCGAAGGGTCTACCAGTTGTAAATAACGTCTTGAGAAAAACAGCAAATGTTCTAGGATAATCGGAACTGTTCGCAAGTTGTAGAAGACCTAAAACTATCGTATCGTAAATTTCACCTTCCAGTGACTTACCCGTGTAATAGAGAGACAGTTACTATTAGAATAATATTTGTAATCAAATAATACCGACACACGGAACCATTATTTCAGGCATTATTCCATTAAGCGCGTCTGTCTTACGGATGACTGACTGTTTATTTTGAAATAGAGATACTAAGATTTATTATAAACCCATATATAATATAAAAACAGTTCCTGGCATATTTACGAAATTTGCCTAGAAACAATCGAACATACACAATCAACTGACACACACATACACACACACACGCACACACACACACACACACACACACACACACACACACACACACACACACACACACACACACACACACACACACACACACACACACACACACACACACACACACACACACACACACACACGTGATTGATAACATCATTGTGACATTGAGGCCCATTTTGTAATAATTTCAGGTATGCACATTTTGTAAGACCATGTATCCTAATTTAGAATAATAATGACTGACTATCAGTTAGTGTATAGCTTGCCATGAACATAACATATATTAACTAAAACATGTACACCCTGCGTAGTCATGACGTAGGTGTGCATACACACACACACACACACTCACGCAGACACACGCACACGCACACGCATACACACGCATACACACACACACACCATCATGCTCAGACACACACCACCACACACCAGACACACACACACACACACACACACACACACACACACACACACACACACACACACACACACACACACACACACACACACACACACACACACACACACACACACACACACACACACACACACACACACACATTATATATACACACATATAATATATACATATAATGTATAATTATATATATATATATATATATATATATATATATATATATATATATACGTACACATTTAGACCACAATACGAATTTGTAATATAAAATGTATGATATATTAAGGATGTATACATGAACGGTAACTACAAAATAGCAAATATTTAATCTAACTACATGCATTTACCTTACATTATACAAGTGGAAATTATATATATATATAAATATATATATATATATATATATATATATATATATATATATATATATATATATATATATATATATATATATATATATATATATATCTATATAAACACATTGAAAACTTAACCAGGGTAATACCCTTGAGAGCAATTTATCAATGTTAATACAAATCTCCCAAACAGATTGTGCGCGGCAGGGTGTATAGCCAATACCGAAATTCCGTGGGTTTCCAAATGAGTATCACGTTCATTTTTCTTCATGTATCACTAATTAAAGTATTGCATTTTTATGAAACGATCTATAATGTAGCCCGTCAGTTAACCGGACGCCGGAAACTTTAGGCACCGTGAAAATAGAACAGCAAACGAAACGCGGCGCTTCAGAAGCGGAACTAGTTTGTAACACGAGACGACAGCCTCGGTTGACGTCCCTCGGGGCCACCGTCAGCCCGCCTGTCGCTCCCGTACGATCCACCCATCCCCCCCCCACCCCCACCCTGCCTGTCGCTCCCGCTTCCCGCTGACCAACCGAGCCGGCCGACCGAGCGCGCACTCGCAGCCAGCCTCCGGTTGAGATAAGCAGCAATATCCGGACATCGGACGGGTGAGTGTTTTTCCTTGTTTCTCGGCGTTGATGCGCCGTCTATACATTGGCATGTCGGGCAGTTTCGTCGCTCGAGCCAACCCGGCGACGAAGCCAGATTTTGGTGTTCTAGTCGATGTGTATTCGGAGGATTTACGCGCATCCGTGTACGAATCCGGGACACTAGCCATGCTGGGACGGAACAGAATCCTTGCCTCGTTGATGGGACCAACGGCGGTTGCCGAAAAGGGAACATAAATTAGCGTGGGGGCCACTCCGGGTTATCGGCGCTCGTAAGCTTTGGCACGGATGTGAGGTCGGATTACTGCATGTAAATGCGGGTCCCCGGTTGATTCACACTCAGTTCGTCTATTCAACGTTACATACTTATTATAGCAGTGGTATAGGCCGGGTTAACTGCACATAGAAAGGCTCAGTTACTATTACGTGAACAGACATGGACCTGCTTCCCTAAGGTGAGGCATCGTCATGTGATGTGAAAAACATTACATCTAATGCGCGTCATGAGCTTATCGCTGGAGTAAATGTATAGACTATATTACCCTGAGCTATACACCTTTTCAAGTACGCAAAGGTAGACATAACCTGTTAAAAAGGATGTCGTGAACTATGTATTTACAAACACTCATTGCTAATGGCTGCCAGTCATCCCATTGACAATTCGTGGTGGTCTGTCACTCTATGGTGAAGAGAAAAACGTAGTTTACTTGTATTAAAATGCATGTTTTAGAGTGCTGTTAAGTTTCGACCGAGAGCATCAACACACTCGAGTAGTCAAGTAGACAAGTAACATATTCTAGTTTAAACGTGTGCAATCAGTGCAAGATTAATGATAACACTTATGTGCTTGTCCTGAATAGCAAACGTTTCCCAGAGAACGTTGGCACTTGAGACGCAAAAATCACTTACAAGGTGCTGAATAAATATAACACATGGTAACACTGGTGTAGATAACAGCCATTTATCAAATTAGCATATATATTACTTATATTATTAGCCGTGAGTTGCTATTTCTGTGAAAAACGAAAAAACCTGTTCGCTGCTTTTAAAAAACTTGTTTCCCACTGCTTAACCTAAATATAATTGTTTTTGAATAACAATTTTGACTAACCATACGTACCAACAACAAAGACTATTATGCAATCAGTTTATTGGAATACTCTTGTTGAAGACACACAATTTAAATCACACGGACAGCGCCATTTCGATAGAAACGTTGTCGTCACCAGTGTCTACTTTCCCCAATTCATCTACCCCAAACAAAGAATAATACCACTGTCGCTTCGTCGCCGAACTTTATTTGACGCTGTTACTACCACAAATGTTTAAGTCCGATGGTTGGGAAACCAATAATATAAATTGGCATATCCATAAAATATTATTATATGTGCTTAAGAAACAAGGACATTCGATGCGTCACCGCATCGTCATGGGTAAACACAGCTGTAAGCGTTTGTTGTTGAATCATCAGAGGTGTGCCCCAGTATGACAGGGTAGAACTTCAGTATTTATTTCAGTAGACAACAGGACTAGTAAAGACAGACGTTTACTATTCTGCCGAAAGGTTTACTAGTCCTGCAGATATTAAAACATAACACACATTTAAATCACAACAATTTTATTTAAAACTTAAAAACAGTGTGTTTTGCAACCTCAATTAAATAACAATGCAATGTTCATGAAAGATAGAAATGCAATAATAAAGAAATGAAATAATTAGTGAAGAAATGAAGATACGATATGTATTCAAAAATTGCACAATTGAAAACCGATACCAACTGCGCTCATTAACCGGTGCCACGCTGCAAATGGCTAGCTTGTTTTAATTATTTTAGATGTGCAGTCCCATGCAACTGCCTTCTGTATCCCCTTAATAAAACACACTGCGATAGTGCGAAGGAAATTATTTGAAAGAGTCCATGGTCAAAATGTTTGTTATGAACTGGAATCGTAGTCAAACGGAGACGTACTTTGGACAAGTCAACAATGACTGCCATAAACAAATCCTATCCCAACTAGAACTTTCTTGAAGTTGTCATTGTTTGCGGATAGGCGTAGTTCCCGAGCTAACATCGTGTTTGTGTAGGAAATGCTATTTGGCAACAGCTCCAAACGGGCGTAGCTAGCCGTACGCACGTGCTTCCACATCAATAAGGCAACCACAAAATGCCTACTTCAAATGGTGGCCAGAGCATGCCCATATATGTTCACAGCCTTTGGCAACAAAAACGTCACCATTCACTTGTAACAATTTGTCAACATGTTGACAACATTATGATAAGTTTCCAGAAGCCTACGCGTGGAACAAATAGCTGCCGCAGCATGTAGGTTATCCTGGCAATGCAGCAGCCGGGCAAATATTAATTCACTAGAAACAATTTATCAATGTTTTAACGTCCATGAGCTAATATTACAAGATTAGAAGCTAAAGCTGCCATGAACAACAGGAACACATTTCAGTCGCTCTGTGAGATAGATGAGGTGAGCCAGTTGTGACAACGCACTGTACGCATTCATATCTGCCTTCAGGGCTCATGACACAGTTAACTTTCCCATTGGCCATCATGTTAGCGTTTTGTAGGATTATAAGAAAACCAGACGCAGGAAAATTCTAAAATTTATTGGCTGTTGTTATCATCATCTCAATGACAAGCTGGTCGAGTTTAGTCAAGTTCAATCCGCAGTAAGAGTAACGAGTATTTTGTTTATTTATTCCTTAGCGTGTTCTATATACCGGATTTATTGTGACTCATGATAGAATTTAGACTGGTATAATTAATTAGTGCTTCCACATATATCAATACCTAGCTACGCCCCTGCTCGGAGTGAGTGAGTTGCCATTCTTAGGAAATAGCCAAGAAATACGTTATATGGCCATTATTAATGTATTGGGTCAATAGCATAATTATTGTTCATCGTAATTATAAATCTGATTTAAATGTTGACGCTACATATACCGGGACTAATCAGTCGGAAACGAACAACAGCAAAATGTGACCTTTAAGTAGCAAATACAACCAACGCAGGTTCAAAAGGCTGTGGTGGATTTGTGATGCTGACGTCTGACTAGGTTCAGTCAACATTGGGACATAGCTACACGTATCCTGGTGATACGACACCAATAGTCAGCAATGATTGACAGGTCCATCTGGCCTCCGGTAATTCATCCCATGCACTCAGGTTTGTCCTTTGTCCCGTTGGTGTTATCCCCATCCGTTTTTTTACGAGCACGGCTGTCGAGTAATACATCATAAATATTCATGAGCAACCCTTCTGCATCGAGAACAATGGCGTTGGTGTGAGTCTACAATCACGTAAAGCAATCGACGGCGTCCGTGTTGCATTTTAAAGTATTCCCAAACGCACAGTAGTATTAGGTTTATAAAAATATACAAAATGGTTCCTTTGCTTGCACGGGCAAGTACGGGGCAACATGACGAGACTGGATTGAAATATAGGGGTATGTTATTTTAAATGATTTGAAACACATAGCCCGATTATTCGGATATGTTGTATTGACAAATGACGTTTATTGAGAGGTCAGCTGTTGTATCTGTGTAAAAACGCCCGTCTGACGTATCTGTCGAATTATTTGGAACATTCAAGCCGCTAGCAATTACACACTACTTAGAGGTATTCACTAATTATATTCCTCTGTGAGAACAGATACGTCCTTATATATCAAATCTACTATATTCCTTCATATAAAACAATAATATATATATATATATATATATATATATATATATATATATATATATATATATATATACATATGTATATGTATATATATATATATATATATATATATATATATATATATATATATATATATATATATATATATATATTAAAATGATAATGTAAGAATGAACACAGTCCACAGTGGACAGGTCAGTGTAATATTGTTCCCGCGGAAGGGACATGACCGCTACCTTTGCCATCTAACTATGTATGATATTACAACGCACAACGCCAGTTAAAACTAGTGTCTTGCGGTTGTAGCTGACTTCTTAGTTTTACGTGTTTAAGTCATGATTGCATAGGTATAATAATAAGTATAATAATAATTCCACCTTCCCAATATATGTTGTTTGTACACAGTAGATTGTAGTTTATTTATACTGAGGGATTGTCGCTTTCCTGACATAACCAGAAACCAGCATATACGTTTATTGCACCATTTGCGCACTGACTAATGTTGGATCACGGATCACCAACATGAGTGCGCTTCTATATAGCCCGTGTTTTTATATACACATAATACTGGTGAGTAGAAGAAATACTGTATCAATTAGTGCTGGTTCGATACCAAAAATATCGAAGTATCGCGATACTTGCGAAAGTTCGATACCGATATTTAGTGGTATCGCGATACTTCGATATTTTTGGTATCGAACGCCCACTATTCGATACCTTCGATACCTTCGATACCTACGATACCTTCGATACCTTCGATACCTTCGATACCTTCGATACCTTCGATACCTTCGATACCTTCGATACCTTCGATACCTTCGATACCTTCGATACCTTCGATACCTTCGATACCTTCGATACCTTCGATACCTTCGATACCTTCGATACCTTCGATATTTCGATATTTCGATACTCGACACCGAGTCCATTCGACGAAGTCGATGCGAAGGCGCAACATCGTTGTTGGTGACGACGTTGTTTACAGGAGCTATCACTACAGCGCTTCGTAGCCTAAATTGACTTAGGCGTGGTTGTTTAAAAAATAATATAACATAAAATGTGAATTGTTTTCTAAAACTTTATTGTAGAATTAGTCTCTATAATAACTGTTTTCTGTGTGCTATCTTAGCGTAGGTCAGACTTCACTTAGCCTCGTTACCCAAACCAAAGTTCGTATGTGACGCTCTCGTCTGGTGGCAGTGTGGTCAGTACCATGCCATCTTTCTCCCTACTTTATTTACGGTTACGCGTACAAAAACACACATCCTATAGTATTTGTATAGAGTGTTTATTGCACGCACTAGTATTTATGAAACTAGTTTAATAATAATATTATTAATATAAATATTTATTCGAGCGCGATGCGGAGGTTATGTTTATCCGGGTTCCGTTTGATGGCGCCACCATTTGCCGTACACGATGCCCACAACCAAGGCGAACGACAACAAGTCGCAACGTTCATCGCTAATAATTTGGCAGTTTTCCAACAAAGAGTGTCTGCTTTGCTAGAGGCATCTCAAAGATAGCGGGGGAAATACATCGAATTTGACGAAACCTGTCACCATTCAAGAAGCTATCAAAACGTGATGATCAATTTTCATCGTATCATCGTATGGCGTCGTCGACGTCGTGGGCAACGTCGCATTGCTCGCCATTGCCATTGACTCGAGAACGTATTCTATCGAAATATTCGACAGTGAGCGAGCAATGGACATCTAGTTACATTCGAAGCGAATCGCCATCGGATGCCGAATCTACTAAGTAACTGCGGCAAACATCGCCAAGAAATGACATACACGACGTGACTGATTAACGATGACGATGTGCTTACTGCATCTACTGTCACTCACTGTGACACTGCCAGTCACTGGCAGTGGCCAAACAGATTCACCACTGCCTGGCAGAGCCAGAGGTATAGGAAGAAACTGACCGGTTCTTGAAAACAGTTGCAAAAACATTATGGGGCTTGTTATTGATAACGTGGTAATTTAAGTTTTATATAAAAAAAATTGTGTGAACTGGGAAGTGCAATTGTAATTAATATATGTTAAATCACAATTATCTTTACGATACAATTAATTATAAAACAGTTATAACAGTGAGTGTGCAGCTGTGCTGGCAGTGGCACTATAATAAGTGATAGGTGTATTTATATTTAATATAATAATAACATATTATTTGTATGTTATGTTTTAGCTGTATTTGTTGATGGTCACTTTAGCCTTAGGAGACACATTGAATTGAAATTAAGCTGCTATATTATAGTGTATTTACAAACAGCTGGGGTGAAGTACTGTTATTAATTTAAAATAATTCAGTGCAATTGATGAATTTATTTGTCACTAGGTATTTTATTGCAGTTGTCTTTATTGTTTTAATTTTATATTACAGTTACCTTTTAGTTTTACAACAGTAATCAATTATATTGAAACTGTTGTTTGTTTACTTACATAAAATGAAAATTGCATTTTAATCATTGTTTGCATGACTATAAAATTATCACATATTTCCCTACTTGTAAGTGAAAAATTGTGTGTGTTTCTGTGGCATTAGTTTAAGTGGATAGTAGTGTGTTTCTTTGGAGATCTCTACTGTACTGAATTACACTTACAAAGTAAATTTTGAGAATCGAATAAAACTCTGGTATCGATTGATATCGAAGAATTCTGGTATCGAACCAGCAATATATCGATCGGTATCGAAGAATTCTGGTATCGAACCAGCACTACTTATGTTGCATACTGTTTCTACTGGGAACTGTGTTCTATCTGAATATTAGACTTACAACGTAAGTATCGAGTATCGAGTATCGAACAAAATTCAGGTATCGATCGGTATCGAACAAAACCTGGTATCGAACCAGCACTAGTATCAATGTATATAAGTTATCTCTATATACAGCTAGGATATCGGACACCAAACGTTCGCGGAATAATTATTTACGACCCCGTCGATAAGGAGTAAGACTCACCATTTTCAGGTGGAAAGGTCGATTGAATTCTGTTAATTTACGTCAGTTCGATGTTTGCAAATGTCTGCATACGATCGGATTGAGAATCAGTAGCCCGAGAAAGCCGCGCTAAGTGGATTGATATATATCATTATTGTCATGATACGTAATAACTGATTATGTGTGATAATTATGTTTGTGCATACCGTAATACATAACAGTATTTTTTTCTTCTAGTATTACAGTGACCCTTCATTTCAAGAAGCGGTCTAAATACATGACATTACCATCTGGGAGATAGTGACACTGTTGTAATGACGTCAATGTCTACGGCATCTGTCATATTTCTGTGTAAACATTTGAAATGGACGATAATCGGATTGTTAACAACCATTGCTCTATGTAAAAATGGACAAACTCGCAGTAGGCTTCATGTCAACAAACCGTTCGGAGCCTCGCTTCGGAAGGCAGTTAAATTAAGCAAAATCTATCGCGCTGTTTTATCGACTAATGTTTGACGCATCGAAGTCGTCTCCCATGATGATCAACGCCTCCGTAGAAACTAACGACATTAGCTTAGAGCGTCCGCGTGACCTAATTTTGGGCGTACTTTGCTAGACGACAGCGGTTAACGTAATGCAATATCAGCGATCAATGTTTTGCCTGGCTACGGTGCACTTACTCTTCAGGGACCCTCTAGATGACGAAGTGTATAAATCTTTGATCAAATTATGACTGTTGTAGAATGCAATTTAATCAGCACATTTGGTTTTTGATGTCACAACAACAATTAAATTTGAAAAAGAAATGCAAAAAAAACCTTTGTGCAAGTTCTTGGTTGCCTGCTACTCTATCAGAAAAATTCACTTGCACACGGCGACCGCAACGTTATGTCAACTTAATCGGCGTAGAGTAACGACACACCCAATTGAAACTTGACTGGTTGATTTGTGGCCTATACAGATCAATAAGATGACTTCGATGTGTCAGAACGCTTCCTGTAAAATACCACTAGCATCATGGAATTCTGGCTGTGACATCGTTCCATTGGTACTCGCCTGCAAGCGAGACTGTCGGGCATTCGTTCGTTGTGTGCGTTCTTGCCACGCCCCTGGACGATATGACGAGTATAACACGGATTGTACCAACGCAACTCAACGTGAACACACACTAATTGGCGGAGTCGTGTGTCAAGAACACTTCTCTTCATATAAAGCAAGTACAGTGTATGTCATAACGGCTAGAAGCCGCAGCTCCGCGTAACCGCTGATTATTGTTGCCATCGGCATTCTGGAATAGCGCTCTACGGAGCCGTGTCTGTCCTCCGAATGCCTAGGAGACCCAGGCGACAGCTGCGGCGTTGAGCTCTTCTCTACAAACCGGCGGTCCCATCAGAGAAAATCGATGTCCAAATAAGAGAGGCCTGTGAGATTATGTGATCGGCGCGCTGCACGGCTTTGGCATGGCTGGCTTCGTCAGTAATCCATCCAAGCATTCACACAGCCAAGCCGAATCGTTGTTATTATCCGTTGAGTAAAGTGACATGGCGATTTAGTTGTCTTGTAATCGTTCCAGTGGAAGTGCTTGAGGAACACCTTTGCCCAGAGTAGATTGTTTTTGTCTACCCATCGCAGATTGCTAACGGCTTTGTAATATGTGTGTGTGTGTGTGTGTGTGTGTGTGTGTTTGCGTGCGTGCGTGCGTGCGTGCATGCATGCGTGCGTGCGTGCGTGCGTGCGTGTGTGTGTGTATTTGTGTATTTGTGTGTTTGCATACATGTGTGTTTCAGTGTGCGCGCATGTGTTAATATGATATGCCTGATGCAGCCGATATGGATATAATGAAACTATCAATCAGCTTTAACTACTGTCGCCGATATGCACGTGTCTTTGTCTTGTACATGTGTTCGAAGTATCATCACTACAATTTTAATTATTCAGTCTCGTATGCAGGTGTGCGCAGGGGGTATGCTGCCATCTCCCGCTGAGGCAAAATCATTCTGCTCGAGGGAAAGTTTTAAACACGAAACTCACGGATATGCAGTTGGGATCTCACTGCTGTGATGTTGATTGTCTCAGTAGCGTGCAGCCGGGTTTCTTTGGGAGTGTCGTTGGGAGAGCAATTTAGATTGATTGCTATACTACAGACGGTGTTTTCTTGCGGCACAGTTACCAAAATAATGCAATATCATATGGATTACCATAAAAGTCACACACACACAAATGAATGAAATACATTCCGACCTGACGCTCAACTCCACCGAGAGGGTATGCAACTGGCCTAATACCACATTTGCGTTTTTCATAGGCGGCCATTATATCGTTTCCTTCATTTCCTATCGAGATTAAATAGACCTGTTATCGGAAATTTCACTACATATTAAATATTTTATCATCCACTAGTAGACGTGCCGTGGAAAATTCGTGAAATTCTAATACCTCAGGTTCCCACAAACCACTTTTAGGCCTGACGCCTCTTCATTCCTGCTAGAATCAGACATTGACCTGTCGTGTTGACATCACCAATCTAAATGACACATGTATCACTACGCAGACAAACACCGAATGTCATCTATGGTAATTTGACAGCTCGGATGCGACGGCACGCTACACAAAAAAACATCATTTCTACTCACTCAACACTACGTATGTCCTCACAGAAATTCAGACAACCTGCATAATGCTATTTCTGTAGGGTACTCTTTGGTCGGACGAGCACGTCATGTGGTCTTACATCAACTAATGTGGGTGGTCGTTCTGGAATGGAAATCAGATGACGTCTGACGGCACAACATAAATGTCACCGTAAACCGCGGATGGCTGTGGACTGGTGACAGAGTTACTGACGGCGATGGATGATGCTTGGGGATGGTCCCTTATGCAGCTGTATGCCCCGCTAGATGCGACGTTGTCGAAAGAAATCCCTGCTCGTCAGTTATCGATCCATACGCACCGCCCCTTCCTGCTCGCTGAATGGCGTAGGCCTCTAGCAGTCTGCATCCGAGCGCCTCTTAGTCGGACGGGGTTCGCTCGAGTCTCCGCTACCACCGACACTGGCTTACATGGATACTGCCTCGAAACCTCGACTCACCATCGTTGGCCGAAGTGTCAACGGTACTGCTAAACGGTAAGGGCAAACTGGGTTTATATGAAAATTATGATAAACTAATGCGAACAGATTCGCCGATCCGACATCCTCTCCTCCCGACACCAATAGTTTACGGTGTCGACAATAAGTGTTGTAATTGCCGCATTCCATTGGCGTATATGAATGCCAATTGAGCGATATTACTGGTCTTGAACTAGAGGACTCACAAGGAACGGCCGCCGCAACAGAGAGATTTTATCATTTAACCATAGTGGTTTTCCAAATTAAAATTCTCGAATATTTTGTCATAAACATAGGAGAAAATCTTCACCAAGAACTGTCATGTTGCACAATTGGACCTAAGTCCCGCATAACTGACCGAAACGTTTTCGAAAGTGGTTAATAGGCGTTTATCGACTAATCGCACAGATCAAGCGATAATCTAAACACATTTTGACATTGTCAGAAATACAGATGAAATATCGTTGATCAATACTAAGCATCAAGGCTTAACGGGAAACAAAGTCACGGCCCAATACACAAACAAAGTATTTAATAGGCGTTCATCTACCGTTTTAGCTATATTTCCTTTTATCGCTTACTGGGCAAAACGCACGGATCAAGCGATAATCTAAACACATTTTGACATTGTCAGAAATAAAGATGAAATATCGTTGATCAATACTAAGCATCAAGGCTTAACAAAATCACGGCCCAATACACAAACCACGAATCACAGATCACGTGATCGCGACAAACACATACATGCCAACGAGTACATGCCTGTGAAAAAACCACGTGTTGAAGACTTCTTCACTGGATAACAATCTTACGTATCTATTATGAGCAAGTGTTATATGATTCTATTTTAAGTCCCAGTGGTTTTAGCTCACGACTTGATCGCTTCATAATACAGGCTGTATAAGAACAGGAAGTAGTGGAATGATCTATAATAGACAACGAGGGTGGACAGCCATCGAAATAGTGTATAGTGTACATTAACATTGTTACCGAGCGAAAGTAGAAAGATCTATCTTGTTACATATGTTTAATATTTGTAGCTGTCTAACTATTAACCAATTAAAACCGAGTTTATTTTAAATGTAGCCCTTATGGTTAAAAATGAACTGTTATGACAGACTAGCCTTCCATAAAGTTTATATTGGCTACACTGACCAGTACAGCAATGAGGTTGAATGAAACCTCGCCCAGTTACAATATGACAAAATTGCTTTGCAATATAGAAACGTCACATGTAAAAACAAGTTAATGAATTTAATGTCCGTATACGGGGCCCTGAAAACCAAATTCAAAGACTTGAGCTCGTTGACCTATGGCTTGCATAGTACTTTATTAGGCCCTGTCTGTGACCTATGTTCGCTTGGTACTCAGTGTATTCCCCGCTGACCTCAGGCTGAGACCTAGGTTGCCAGTTATGATTGTTTTGTATAATTCATAGCGCTGTAGTTGGCTACAGCTGCCTATTGACTCTGGTAGTCTCCGTTCACCCGTAGTCCTCCTCCGGCTGTGGAGCACTTTTGTAGCCCATCAGCTTTTGCGTGACAGTTGCCAACGGGTCCCTTAGTTTTATGGTACAGAGACTTCCTGTTCATTACAATTTGTTTTCATTGACGTTTGTATGGGTATCTGTTACATATTTATATTTCGTTTAGTTCGTTCATGTATACAGTATACACGAGGAGTCAAAGTATTCTACACAGACCTGTCGTCTATTAGTATTTTGACGTCATCCCACCTTCTGTTGACCAGCAGTTATGGTAGGTTGCCAATGGTTTGGTGCCAGTTTGTTCTCAGTTAAATAACCTTATATTTTCCTTTCATTAGCTTTGAAAAGCCTTGGAATAGCTATGAATTTAGCGCTGTATGATAAAAAAAAATTATGTGCTTAGAATGATGTATAGGCCTTCCACCTGCCCTAAACATGATTCAAATTCAGCTGGTGGCAGAACAAGATGTCTTGTTGGTCAGAAGAGGTTGAACGAACAGGACTCCGTCTTGCATACATTGTAACGATCAGTAGTCAAAGTATGGTGATGTTTAAGAAGTGAGGAATAGCATTCCGTTTGGTATATAATGTTGTTTGATACATTATGAGAGTAGAACGGTAGGGAATCTATGTAGAGTGCCAGATACAGATCACAAATAATTTCTCCCTGCAGGATTGTTCTTCTTCTTTGTATTGTTCTTGTCCTTCTTCTTCTTCCTCCATTCACGTGTATATTCTGACTCAGAAGCATTGTCGCACTGTTGTTATTACACACAATGTGGATGAAATTGGTGACTGTACAACATGAATGTGGTGCACGGTAAAACGATCAGAACATACGTAATGGAAATGTGGTTATGTTCAAGACAAAAGAAACAGCTCCACACTGCCACTATTAAGTTCGCTAACAAGGTATAACATTATATAAAAGTACGACGTACCTAAACGTCCAGCGTGGCCACCCTTCCCTTGAACGTATGTAAAGTAGTGGATATGACTGTGCACTCAGATTCGATTTAACTGCGGGCCCGCCGATGTAAAACACTGTTTTGACTCGGGAACTGATTGTGGATTGTTGTACCACCAGTCGATTAATTTATCTAGTTTTGGTTGCATAAGTAATGAACCGTTTGTTCACTTGTTGTAATCGTTGCGTAGGTAGAAAAGAGGTTGTCGAAGACAAGAGACATGACTCAAGTTTTACTTGACAGTTGTTAAACATGGAGTTCTACAACAATTGTGTTTGGCTGATGCTGACGTGACGAGGGTTCGATGTTGCAACTGCAAGTAGTCGCATATGCGAGTGTTATATTACACCGGCGACTAGATAAAATGAGCTAGGTGATGAGGTGGTATCGTCGTGACGTCAGAAGCGTCAGACATCCGCAACAGACCGACCTTTGCTTGCATTCAGAGCTTGTCTACTAGGTTAGCTATATGATAGAAATGAGTGTCAGAATGAGTGACTGTCTAATAATCAGAACCAATACAAATATACGTGTCGACATTGAGGAACAAACAACTGTCTTACGATTCCACAATAATAACATTTTGTTCAACAAATTAAGCCGAAGATTTCGGTTCAGATTCGTCGCCTTTCAGTCCGTTGTCTGCGTAGTTGTATCGAACGCAGGACACAGTCGGCAACAATAAACGCACATAGTAAATATTATTGTACTGAACTTCAGAATGAAAACGTTGTACATTGCATGATACTGTATCACTAAAATATCCACAGATGAAGGAGCAGTTATACATTTTAATATGAAATATTAATCAATGGGTCACATTCCGTCGGTCTAACTAGCGCGGTTGGTAGTTGGTTGGCTTGTTGCAGTTTTCAATTGGGGGACGCCGGTTCCAGCCATTACAATTATATTGTGATCTCTTTTCAACTCTGTTTAGGCGGCCGTTCGCCGTTATAAGAAACTATTGAACATATATTGTTCAAAGTTTGCAGAGACGTTTCTTAGGGTACAGTCACTATGCATAAGAAATGAAAATTTGATTAACACATTTTAAGGCCTACTAGGGTTCTCTGGGGCCTAAGAATGGGTACATGTTCAGTTTCCCTATTTGTTCTCTCAAAAAACTGTGCTGAAGTTGTTCCTCTAACTTTGTTTATGTACGTATCTGAGGGTATTTTCATTATACACAAGAAACTTGTCTGACTAATCTTTTGTAATTGCATCTCAGGGCCTCCAAATAGCATAATGTTAACATTTTGCCTGTTTCTACCTGGACTTTTCGCTCCTCTTAGGATACGGCCTGCTGCTGATATATGTGTGCCTCAGCACCTTCTGTTGTTAATGGCGCACTTTGACTAAGTGCTCGGTGGCAGCAGTGATAAGGGCTGTATCAATAACCCAGTGAATCCCTGTTAAACTCCAGAGTGCCATGCCCACATTAACCTCGGTTACCCAGGCTCCGTGAGTTGGCAGCACTTTTAAGCCCCTCAACTCTGCCTGGGGAAAGAGACGCTCTGCAGTTGTTACCCGCCAGGGCGGCCTTACCCCAGATTAGGGTAGAGACGCTGATTGGCTCTCAGGCCAACTATGAAATACAAATTAAAATAACGATATACTTTTACAAGATAATAATATCCTATGAAAATTATTCAAAATTGAACTTATATTAACATAAAAATTAGTAAAAATTCAAATTTAAAGTTGTTTATAAAATAAGAATTACGGCAGGAATTACCAGTATCCGTGAGGTGGCAGCATTGTTTAGCCCCATACGAATAACACACAAATTAAATAAGGATACCTTTTTATCAAATAATGCTGTATTATAAAAACTATTAAAAATTTAACTTATATTAACACAAAATAAATAGAAATACAATTCAGATCTACGGCAGGTTTAACCAGTGTCCCTGAGGTGGCAGCATTGTATAGATCACGCGCATAAATATTCAAAAGCCGACAGACTCACCAGACTGTCTTCTCGGCGTAGTTCCGCAGCCGACCGACAGTCGGTTAAACGAGACTATGCCTGCATATCTTCAAAACTACAGATTTCCTATTATCGCAAGCTGTGATATTTTTTATGTTTGTGTAATTAGCTTTAAAATGATGTGACTGTGGTGTCTACTGGTAAAAGATACACTGTCATATATAAGTAACACACTTA
>OZ024859.1:20930687-20963187 GCA_964017155.1 Oasisia sp. SBJ-2009
CCGGCCAGCCCGACCCGGCAGCGCTGCCGCTCAACGTGCTTATGTTCGGCTTCGACTCGACGTCACACATGTCGTGGATGCGCATGTTGCCGCGCACGCATCGCTACTTCACGGAGGCGCTCGGCGGAGTGGTGCTCGACGCGTACAACATCGTGGGCGACGGCACGCCCCAAGCCCTGCTGCCCATATTCACGGGGCTCAACGAGATGGAGCTTCCAGAGGCACGGCGCGGACACTCGGGAGCCAACCGCGTCGACGGACACCCGTGGGTGTGGAAACAGTTCCGCGAAGCTGGATATGCGACTCAATGGGGGGAGGACGGTGCAGCGTACGGGACATTCCAATACAGAATGCTCGGCTTCAAAAAGCAGCCAGTTGACCACTACATGCGACCATTCTACCTGGCGGCAGAACGTCAGTACAATCGCCACTACCCTTACTGTCTCGGGTCAATGCCGCGTCATTTGAACATGCTCAACTGGGTGCGAGAGTTTTTCGACATGTACCCGCATATGCCGAAGTTTAGTTTCCTCTTCCATTCGGAGCTGAGTCACGACGGATTGAACGACCTACAACTCGTCGACAAAGATACCGAGACGTTCTTACGTGGCATGAACGCCAGTGGTTACCTTGACAACACGCTGCTTATCCTCATGGCTGATCACGGCGCGCGCTTCAGCAGCGCGCGCCAGTCCGTGCAAGGCAAGTTTGAAGAGCGCATGCCCTACATGGGTTTCCGGTTCCCGATGTCTTTCGAACGGAAGTATCCGGAAGTGATGCGTAACCTGCGCACTAACGTGCATCGCCTCACAACGCCCTACGACATCCACGAAACATTCCTCGATATACTCAAGTACGACTCATCTGTGAATCACGGAGATATCCGACAGCGAGGCATCAGTCTCCTGAAGGAGATCCCGCGAGAACGGACGTGTGTTGATGCCGGGATCGACGCTCACTGGTGCGTGTGCCTGGCATGGGAGACCGTGGCGACAGACGACACAAACGTCAAGGCGGCAGCCAACGCCATCGTCCGACTTATAAATGAACTAACGGACGTCAAGCGAACCCTTTGTCAATCGCTTGCCTTGAACTATGTCAAGTCAGCTGTCCGTTATTCGCCCAGCGATCGCGTCTTGCGTTACCGCGGCAGCAAAGACAGCGATGGACGCGTTGCGGATCTCTCTGGAACGATATCTGTCGCCGAGGTCCTGTACCAGTTAACGATAATCACGACACCTGGCGACGGCGTATTCGAGGCGACCGTAAAACACACTCTCAACCGGAATCGGTTCTCGGCAAACGTAAAAGAGATCAGTCGTATCAATAAGTACGGCCAACAACCGCACTGTGTCGCTGACGAACTTCCGCATCTGCGACAGTTTTGTTACTGCAGATCCCAGATACAGTAGCCGGACAAACGGTCGATTTGGATACTCAATGCAACAGCGAAACACGTTGTTTGTTCTAGTCAATATGATCGAATCAGTACAGTATTAGCGTGTTTCCGACAGTGGTGCCAAACTGAGCTTGTCGTGCGTGGTTCCTTGTACGACTTGTTGACACCAATTCATATCCTATCACGGGATGAATCTTTGGATATGGAAATCCAGTAACATCTCTTATTGCTTACCACCGCCTTATTTTGTCGTGTAGAAATGCGCAATGGCCCTTAACAATTCCACGTTGTTACTAATTGTTTTGAAGAGTTCGTTCAGCTTTTATTTTAAAATGTTTTATTATGTCAAAATTACGTGCATGCGTGCGTGTGTGAATGATTGCGTATGTATGTATGTTTCAGGGAATGGTACTTCCGGTGAAGCCCCTGATTGAACTAGACGGCTGCCGATCGTAAACTTGAGCACTCTGCTAGACTTAGGCGTATCACCCTGCCTAACTGACGTCCCAATTCCACGACTCAAAGGAATCCGTCTAAGTAAATAATAAATATCACATTAAAGTTTAAAATAACAGGGAGGAAAATAAACCAGGTCATTTGATCAAGTATTGATGATTATTCGCCTCTGACTTGTATTCTGATGTACTGCCTATGTAAACTGTATGTTTTCGTGTATTGTTATCGTGACTGCGACATTTATTGTTTTATTGCAATTGTTACTATGCATTTATACAATAGCGTTCACATTAATGCCATACATTTACATTTTTGGCAAGTAAAATCATTATTTCACATGCATGTCGTCGTGCATGGTCTATGTTTAAAATAAAGATTGTAAACTTCATCTGTCTGCTGACAGGGGTTTCATTTATTGATAATATCCATATGGCACGCAACAAGATTAATGAAGCTTTTTAATGTCTACGGTTTTTGCAGTTTTGACAGTCAGAATTGTTTTTGGTGTATTTAGGCAAATTCAATTAAAACATATTTTCGCAAATAGAACTGGTGTACATATATGCTTACAAGCTTGACATTGCTGAATCAGCACAAAGTAGCCCATTCATGACTGTAAAAAATGTTAGTAAACGTTCCAGTAATGGCTGCTATACTTACCTGTATATGACATTCAATATAGAAATGTATCTACATTTTAACCAATTCAATGTCCCAAAGGCATGGGGTGTCTGAGAATTAATTTATTCATCAACCGTCCCTAATCAGTATGTCACATTGTTTACCGCATGTAATCAATACGTTACTGATGCATGGGTAAAAACAGGTAGTCACTGGCGCTAAACGTTTTTGGAAATCGCGATTCGCTGAGGTACCATCCCACCGCCAAGGATGAATATGCTTGAATAATAACAAATTTTAAGGAGCACTACGACAATTTCCTACATTAAAACGTGTTTAAATTTATTTCGGTGTGTCTCCGAAATAGTTCGCACGCTCACGTCATGACTCAACACAGTCAGTGGCTTGCTCCACGGCCACGCACACCCACAACCTTTTGAAATATTGAGCACCAACGTTTTACCTTACCTAAAAGTCTAAATCAATGAACCATCCAGAGAGTTGCCCCTTTCAACCCGGTATTTGGAGCATTGACGGAAATGTGGGTTCACAAAGGCACAAACAAGCACATATTCAGAGAAACATATTTTATAATATAGGCTTAGATGTGACTGGTATATTTAAATGAAATCGCCTCTCCGGTTGCGATGCCACGGAGACATTTCTGCGGTAATTCAAATGTAGGGCGCGGACGCAGGCACGTAATGAAAAAACAAGCGTCTTATGCGATGTACTAGTGCCCCCAAAAGACGAAAACTTCCAGATATATTACCATGTTTTGTGTATGGATTAATGGATAGTGAAAGAACACAATCATCAAGTAGGTAAAACGATCATTTAACAGCGTTATTTCTGCCAAAGAAACGCGCGAATGCCACGTTTTTTTTACATATACTGGCCAGTCCGCGAGTCGAACACATGATGATGATGATCAATCAAAACGTGCCGATTTGTTTAGAATATATGAAGAACCATTGGAAAGTATGCCGATATTCAAAATCAGTAACTAGCTATGTGGAAAAAAAATTAAAAGTTAACCCTTCCCCCCAACATAATTGTTTATGTGACAAGTATTAAACAAGTTATGGGTTTCTATATGTCAGAAATTAGGCTCGTTTTTTGGCCTTTGTCTTAATAGAAAACAGTTAGCAGATCTGATGTAACTTGTGACCCGTTTCTTAGTTTTCTTGTGGTTTCATGCTATAACGTTCTTATTTCTTGTTCGATTTTCAAAATCTTGGTACCATTGGAAAGCCTAGGAAATTAGAAATATTAATAAGCCAGTTTAAAACCAATTGATTTATGATGTACATATTTAATGTTCATGTAAGGCAGCCAATCTGGATCCTCAACCTATGGTTTTGGGAAAAGAAATATGTTAACCAAAAAGGGGAAAAAAAACGAGTTCCTGTCCTGATTCTGAAATATATTGACAAAACTGCCTAATACAATGGACAAACTGAAGAATATGGCAAAATCAACACTAGCATGTGGTGCCATTATTTATAAACAAACGATATTGACGAATCAGATTGCTGGAATGTGGCAACGTGACCTCCACTCATCAAATCAGCCTCCAATTTAGAGTAGAATGCACGCATCAAAATCATCAATCATCGGCGTATCCAAACTACACTTATCACTTACCTTAGTAAATATAAATTCTCAGGACTTAAACACTATCGATAATCCACAGTATTTTGTAGCAAAGTGAAAAATAACAGTATAAAGTCACGTTATTTTCACCCATAAATCCGTTTATATGGGCCTTTTCCAGAGTCTATGTCTACTTTTGTGCAGGGAAAAACATGATGAGAGGATCGATAAATTTTCTTCAAATTCAGCACACACATTGTAAATAGACTGAAGAATAAAATATTATAGGTGTCACAAATAATTATGCTTACATTCAATGTGATCGTTGATGGTTTTATTCAACTATCTTGGTAAAAAACAGCACCAATTTCCGCCTGCCAAATTCACAGACTTATCGGTTGCCGATTCACAAAATAAAACTACGAGGCTGCAGAGGAAGGTGTGAACTATATCATCAAAACAAGAGTACATAGCCTTTTTAGAACACAAAGCAACACAACACTGCGCAAGGTACGGTATTTTGACCGATCTCCGCCAGTGGTGGTAGTCATATCACGCACGCGATCCGCAGATCGAGGCCACTGCGGTAAGTCAGTTAACCGCGTATTCACACATAGCTACAGTAACACTCATTTTATTTCAGTTGTGCAAACAAATGGTTGAAAAGGTATATTTTGGCAAAATACTTAGAAAATATACAACAGTCAACACGAGACGAAGTCGCGCGAACAAATTCCTTGCCAATGGCATTGGCAATGGCGCCAATGGGCTTCCACAAATCCACGTTAGTCGCTAGAGGCGCTAATACGCAACTAGACCCTAGTTGTGTATCAGCGCCTCCAGCGACTAACGTTTGCATGTTTTGCTGAACGCTTGTTTAAAAATTCATCATCCTCAATCAGCTATTGACCGTGCAGGCGCGTAGCCAGCGACAGTTTGTGTGTGATCAATAGACAGAACAGCATGCCGTGTGTTCAATAGATAGAACAGCGTGCCAATGTGTGGTCGATGGACAGAACAGCCAAAACAACGCCATTTTGACACTGAATTCAATCGAACGTTCCAAGACGTTTCATCGACTGTAAATGTACATTAATGTAGACATTATACTTTCATGTTGACGGACATATTATACGATATCAATATTTAACTATGTGTGAAGACGTAGCAGTCTCGTGTGATGCATCCGGTGAGATGATTTTAAACATCCTTTCCCGCATCAAGCCAGCAAACCTGTCGTCGGGCCACCAGTCGACGTTCCATCTGTAAAGGTACATTATTGTACATATTATGCCTTCATATTGACGGACATATCAGACTATATCCATATTTTGCTATGTGTGAGGCATCGGAGTCATGCCAATTCAACAGCTGATTGTAGGATGATTTAAGCAAGCGTTCAGCAAAATCTTCCGCAACACGGTGCCGCATTTTACATACGTCAAGAATACGTAAAACACGGCACTCAGACCCTAGTTGCGTCAGAGCGCCTTCTGTCGGATTAGTTATTGTGGTACCTCATTGCCGCGAGTCGAAACGGTAACAGCTAACGCGGTCGAAGTGATAATTACAAGAGTTAATCAGATAAAGGCAGATTTAACAAGATTGCGACCAGAGCCAGAGAGTACACTCTCGATTGCAAGTAGACAAGGAAGTCTTCGACATATTGATAGTCCAACCCGGCATATTAGCTATGTTAGCCTATGTCTATGACATATTTTAATTCCGTCCTTCTGTCAGTTCTGAGCCTGAGCATTGTCCTTGACCTTGTTGATGTTTTTAAACACGCCACAATCTCGAAGAAAATTACATCGTACGTCGTAAGAATTTATTTTAATATGGCGGATTCTTCCTTAGCTGCGAAAATTCGTAAGTTCGTATTCTCGAAAGCGTAAAGAATTTTCGCAGCTAAGAATTTCGTATCTTAGTACGGAAACCTCGCGAGGTTTTGTTTGCGTTGAAACGGGCACGATCACTGATTTTTGAGATGTTTTGCCGTTTTAGTTCTGCCTACGTGTTCTGGCAGTGAATGAAAAAAGAATAAGACGGATAATTATCCAAGAAAAACTGGTGACCAGTCAGTATAGTCTGCGATACATAGCACAATGAAGCTGAGCCACTGAGAAATATTCATGCACATAAAATAACGTGCATAACACAAGCGAAGCATTTGATCGGAAAACGTAAGAAACAGAACTCGAGCAATACAATGGCAATGCCAATGGCAATGACACACTCGGCTGTCACACAGAATGCCGAGTTGACAGTCAATGCCAATGGAATGTCAAGGTTTTCAGTTGCAGTGATTACGAATTTGCTGCTACGCGAGGACTAACTACGTTAACATATACTGCCTACGGCTACAGGTCAATGTGAGTAATGTCGGTTATTATACAGACGAAGTGTAAGGTCTATAGCTAAGTGACAAATCAGCAAATGTGAGATTTAAATAATAAGACTAATCACTGAGTGACTGAGTGTAATTTGTATCGCCAGAAGTAAGACCTAGGCAGGCTAGGTCAGTAAGTGTCGCAATGTCTGGAACAACTGTAATACTATAATTACATTAAGTATTTTCATGTACAATTTTATATTTCATGCTATCAACTATAATATATTCTGTATACTCACAGAACACAGCCCAGCACGATCTACCATATAACCAAAATGACACACCCAAACTGGAAACTGGTAAGAATAACAGATGAGTTACAATAATTATGTTGTCATTGTGTGATGGTATGTGCATATTGGCCCATACCCATAATTTGAAAGATCACCTAACCCACACCATCCTACTTATTTATTAGTGCAGTACTGACATATAAGCAAACATCATACTGCCTTGTAATAACACATGTACTCTTTTGTCACCAAGCAGCTTACAACTCAGTTTACACATTGACGGTATAACAATAAAGAAAACTTTTAGAAATGATTACTAAAGAGTGACCATTTAAAATGGGTTTCCACATCTGAACTTTTTTTTACCCAAAATGTAAGCATAAACTAGCTGTTATATGTTGCACCTGTTTACAACTTGAATATTACATACCATACACAGTTTTCATAAGGATGTAATGTATTGTCTGTATTTGCCTCTGAGCTTGATTTATGACAATATGTTACCTTATTCTTGTGATTTTAAATTACTCAAAGTTCTACTACCCTCCGCGAGGTAGGTAGTATCTATCTAGCCCAAGTCTCATAAATTATTATATATTTATTTTAAAACATCACTGCATTGTATGTGTAAGCAATATGATTGTTTCTCAGCTATAATATAATAAACAAAACTGACTAGTATGGCTTGCATTGATTAACAAGATAAATATAAATTACTTATGATGTGTTATATAAATAACATAACATGTATATTTTCAGAGAGACAATGGATGAGAATGACTGCTGCACCTTGCAATTTAAAATATGCATATTATAACTGAACTTGCTGCAGCTTCAAGATGACAGTTTCGCTACAGAACATTTTAAAGTGGTCAACAGTCTACCAATAATGCACAATGTGTGGAGCTGTGCAGCAGTGACATCAACATTGTATTACATCCACTTGGTTCTCCACTGCCTGCATCTGTGGATGTGGCACAAGAACAAGATGTTTATTTTTGACCCCAAAACAATTACATTAAATAATAGCAATAATATGCACATGAACAAATGTCACCATAAGTAATTAAGAATACATATGAAATTGGGGTCAGGGACGCCTGCTAACACTAAAAAGTCACTATCACAGGAGCCACTCGGATTATTACACAGTATTTGTATTCATTCAATACGATGTTTGTCTCTATATGTGTTAATCTATCTATAACACGTGTACAAATTGAAATACTTAAATGACAATACTTACAATACATAAGAACATACAACATTAGTTTGCATCTATCCATCTATATGTATATTTGAATTCTAATGATTTTGAAGATTTATCTGACATACGTAGCAATCAGATATTGTACATGCATTGTGATATCTTTGCAAAAGACTTGTTTTTAAGTAATACGCAAACCCATGTAAACTGTGGGTAATACTCTTTTTCAAAACTAATTCTGAAGTATCGTTTATAGTATGGGGCAAGTTGTGTTTAAGGCATTTTTTGGCAAATTCATATCTTGTTATAGATGTGTGTATATTTGTTGCTTTGCGAGTATCATGACTGTATATTGTAATTGGGTATAATATTCCAATTTAATAAATAAACAGGCAGAATGCCATGCCTATATTTATATAATTTTATATTTCTTGCACTTTTAATATATCATCTATTTTCAATATTTCTAGTGTTTTAAAAAGTGGTTCTGTATGTGAATTGTACCTGTTCAATGTTATTATTCGAACTGCCTTTTTTGGATTCTCAATATTCGGCTATCTTTGTTACCTCAAACTGTAATACAATAATTAATATGTGATAGAATTAGAGAATTGTATAAGTTTTTTAATGTATAGTGGTAGTACATACCTGAAACATTTATTTGCTATTTTATTTACGTGTTTTTTCCAAGTAAGATTTGTATCCAGAGTTAATCCTAGAAAATTAAATGCATCCACCTGTTCGATGTTTATATTATCGATTTTAAGAGTAAGAGTTTGCATCTCTTTTTTAGGTACATGAAAAATCATATTAAGATTTTTCTTTGTTTAAGGACAATTTTTTTATATTTAGCCATTCCATAACTTTACAGAGTTCGTAATTTATTAAAAATTCTACACTTGTTTTGATGTTGTGTGCTATCGATATTTTAGGTTTATTTAGGTTTTCTGCCATTAATAATCTGTATTTGATTATGTTTCCATTATTACAAGTCTTCTAGTGGACCAACCTTATCTGAAACCTTCTGTTTGCTTCGAACTTACACATAGAAACTCTTGTTTTCATGTTTTATATTAAAAGCTAATTGTTGTTCGTAGCTTCTCTTTGAATTTCTCATTTCAGCTGTAGCTTTGTTAAGTGCTTCTGTATAAATAATGTAGCCTTCTTTTTTCTTCTTCATAATGCATGACCTGTGCTCTAGTTTTGTATAGTCTTTAATTTATTAATTATTAGCCTATTGCATTATTAGCCAGCCCACCACACATGAATCAAAACGTGCTGTTTTTAACAAATATCTGAAGAAATATTTTCAGAGTAGACTAATAATAAAAAGCAATAACACTGTTTTCATTCATGCAGTACCACTAGTTGGAAGAGGCACGTTTTATTTAAAAAAAACTGATGTAATAAAGATATTATAATGATTGATGCACATTTTGTAAGACCATGTATCCTAATTTGGAATAATAATGACTGACCATCAGTTAGTGTATAGCTTGCCATGAACATAACATATATTAACTAAAACATGTACACCCTGCGTAATCATGACGTAGGTGCACACACACACACACACACACACACACACACACACACACACACACACACACACACACACACACACTCACGCACTCACGCACTCACGCACACACACACACGCATACACACACACCAACATGCTCAGACACACACACCGCCACACACCACACACACCACACACCACACACACACACCACACACACCACACGCACCACACGCACCACACGCACCACACCACACACACACACACACACACACACACACACACACACACACACACACACACACACACACACGTACACACATGCTCTCTCTCTCTCTCTCTCTCTCTCTCTCTCTCTCTCTCTCTCTCTCTCTCTCTCTCTCTCTTTCTGATCAGCGCGCGAGCACACACACATTACACACACACATTGACACAATCAATTTATTACAGCAACGTATGCAAACTTTGTTGCCCTCCTGTCTATTTTCTAAGTACTTCGCTAATTTGCACATATTTAAAGGAGTATTTGTTAGGAAATGTTTCGTATATTAATGCTCCAGTCTTCTTCGATGGCCATATTTGTCATGAAAACGAACTTTTTTTGAAATTGGCTAACATTTCTAGTGACTATACGACCTTTTTGGGACTGGTGGTCCCATCATGAGACATACAAGAAACAATACATTTTGTTGTATTATTTCGCAAATTTTAGAGAATTCTACAAACATGATTTAGCCATCTATTCATATTTTAGTATACTGTGTACACACGGAATATAATCAACCAATTTTAAAACACACTCAGACTGGTCACTCTCATGAAAATGGCATTGATTATGTAAAACTTAGCTTCTGGTTAATTCAGTATTGGAGAACCAAGATTGCTAAAGAATTCTTGTTGAAACAGTAGAAAACATTTACTACCGCTATAAAACATTCCAGTATGTAGAGTTCTGGGCCATGTAACATATATTACTGTTGGTTACCTTTTTGGAAATTGTATTTGTTTAGTAATCAATGAAAATTGCCCGTTGATTCAGAAGTAAGTTTCATCTGTACACACTTATCTGATAAACTAATTGTATATATGTATACACACATATATATATATATATGTATATATATATATATATATATATATATATATATATATATATATATATATATATATATATACACACACATATATATATATATATATATATATATATATATATATATATATATATATATATATATATATATATATATATATATATATATGACAGGTCTGGTTTACTTAATTATAAATCTGTACATATCCAAAGTTGATCTCTGGAAACCGACGAGACAGACTAGATTGTTTGTTGCAGCAAGCATCTTATATTTTGCAGTATACATTTACGAAAACGGTCCAGGCACTGGCTTTTACTTCGGAACGAGCGAATATGAGAGATGACGTAAAGTTGCTATATGAATCAGCTGTGCTGAGAAATTAACCATAAGAAGTAAAAATGAAACATTATGTCAGTCCACTGCACCTACGTGGGTCCTTCCGCGTGAATGCAACCAATGGGTGCCGACACCATCTTCCAAATTATTGAATTAATTAGCTTGACGAAAGGATTTGCTAAGATATGAGTGTGAGTGGTCTAGCTTACCAGGTAAATAGTTTTCAAGTTACAGCAGTTTGAAATGTGACATTAAAACTAAATAACATTACTCACATTTTATGGGTCAATATCTCTTGCACTATATTACCTGTGCCGACTATTGTTGTCTCAAGTTGTTCTCTATAATATATAGATTATATAATTGTAATGTAAATTCAATTTATGATTAATGTAAGTAAACGAAGCGTAACTTGTATTGTCCTAAACCCTTTTCTAGGTGTAAGCTAGTTCATATAATTGAAATAACACATATCTCTCATTTTGCACCTTGCTTCCTTTACAACATTAATTATCCCGTGTGTCACAAATTAATTTATAATATAAGACTCACGATTCACGAAAGTATTTTAAGACTTTGATTGTGACCTAAATTCACATGGCTTGTGTATGTTTGGTATTTATGCATACCACTATGCTTTTTTAGAGCAGCATGACTTGTCTGAATATTTTGATTCTGCAATTTTAACTATATTTATTTTACCATCAGCCAATTTCCGACCCCATTTTTAAATGGATAGTTAGTTGACTTAAATGGGGACTAGTTTACTCATAGATAGTTTTGTAACGATCCATATTATGCTTCATTAACCTTTTTGGGTAATACATTCTGAAAATCACTTCCGTGAGTGATTTGTTGTATAACCTTTTGATGTGAGCTTGGTACACATTAACCTTTAGCTTGATTGACTATGTTCAAATAACATGGTTTTAATACAAACATTGTAGAGAACAATTCCACGAAATGTCAACTTTGCCATAGGTTGATATATATTAAACTGTGAAATAAGATTATTTTTAATTTTTAATCAGCCTTCACAAAACGTTTAAGTAAAAAAATTCAACTCATGAAACCCGAAAGAATCCAAATAAGTTGAGCTTTCTTCCATAAATAGTTGTATTTAACACATACGTACCTACAACACACCACACCACACCACACGCACACGCACACACACACACACACACACACCACACACCACACACCAGACACCACACACCACACACCACACACCACACACCACACACCACACACCACACACCACACACCACACACCACACACACAAACAACTATGTAAGGTAGAACGCACAACTTATTCGGATTCTTGCTGTGGGCTTTAAAGTGAAAAAAGGCAACAGTTTAGTGTTATGCACCTAAAAGAGTTTACACTAGCTAATCATTTGCATCTACAATCCAATTTTTCACCTTAGTGGTTACCTCAGAAAGTGGTCTTAAAGTGGGAAAATCTAGCTAAATCACCGACACCATGAACCGGCCCATCTTGGACCTTGCAACCAATCACAACCCAGCAGTTTGGAAAAGTAATACGTCAGAGAGTCGTCTGCTGGTTCAGCTGTCATAACAGAGAGCCAAACGGTACGATAAAAGTTGCCTTACGTCGGTTTACCACGAAATCGCGACAGCAATATGCCACACTGTTCCTCATACGCTTATGGTAACAGTACAGTGAAAGACAGTATCACTAAGATGTCTTCTTGTTAACCTTTGAATCGAGCAGAACTGAAACAGTGTTTCGGTGGATTCGTTGGGACAGTCACAGACACAGCGCCGATCCAAGACGACCCAATTTGATTGACCTAACCATCAAAACGACCACCAACAGCCGCCAAACTTATCCTACCGTATGTTACATACATATACATACACTACGTTATAAAATAAAATCACTTGCATTCCTCTAACGAAGAAAATCCATAAAACAAACGCGCTGATGTCGACGGCAATTTCGATGACCGCTGGCCGGTACCGTAAAATCGCAAAAATAAGTTAGCCTTACACAAAATGCCATTAGACGGCACGTTTGTGCGCGCGAATATTGATAAACTTTACTTACTGCATTCGCACGCGCAAAATAGTTTAATTAATTGTAAATAATATAGTAATAATTAATTATTATCATCACTATGATTTGGAGGAAATTATAAATTTTATTATAATATAGTATTTTTTTATATAGCGTTATATCCATAATTGGTTGTGGCGCTTCACAACATACTGCTATTAAAAATACAATAAGAAGAATACTACCCACAGATAATATTTCAAAATAAATAATGAAAATATGTGTGTCTATGTTATTAACTAAGTGACCTATCAGTATTAAAAAGAACCCATACAAATTCCATAACAACAATAGTGGTAAATTAATGTAAAGGTAATAAATAATTAAGATGGTAAAATAATTACGACGTAACAATAATTTTCATTCAGCACATACACACAGTATGCATAAGAAAATATTATTGAAGCTATACATTTTTCTACTCATGAATTATATTTCCACCACCAGATATGTAATAATAATTATTTTTGGACAAAACACTGTATTAATTATCGGGACAATAAATCACTGAAATTTAAGCAGAATGTGAATATAATATGGGAAATATATGGTGGTAGAAAAAGAAGGTTTTGGAGCATTCAAAAATAATAATATGCTATTGTTTCGTTATCATTGTTAAAAACATCGTTTATATAATATAAGCTTGCATGCTTGCAGTACACGCGGGATGTTTATAGAAATATTCTGAAAATTAACAATGTGACATCATCGAACAACACGTAATTTTATGCAAACACATGCATTTTTTAAATATTACCTGTGGGTAGCATTCTTCTTATTGCATATATTTTAATAACATATTGTGAAGCGTCACAAACAATTGTGGATTTGGCGCTATAAGAAAAAAATATTATAAGAAAACTTAACATTTTCTGAAGATCTTTGTAATGATAATAATTAATTATTACTTGATTAATTAAACTATTTCGCGCGTGCGAATGCAGTAAATAAAGTTTATAAATATTCGCGCGCACCACCGCGACGCCTAACGTTATTTTGTGTAAATCTAACTTTTATAGCGATGTTATGGTAACCGAAGAGCCTGAGTTGCCGTCGGGATCTGCGATCGAGTTACTTTTGTGAATTTTCTTCGTTAGAGGAATGCAAGTGATTTTATTTTGTAGTGTATGTATATGTATGTAAGACAAGTGATGAGAAGTTTGGCGGCTGCTGGCGGTCGTTTTCATGGTTAGGTCGGACAGTATATGTCATTGTTGACACCAGTCGATGCCGTGTCTGCCTCTGGACTAGTTGTTTCTCTTCTCGTCATTTCAATTTCCCTCGGGTCTTCACCACCACGCACATCTGGTCTGTCTGACAACACAGGCCTTTGTCTTTGTGGTTGAAATCTATATCCAGCCACTTCTGAATCCGTGCTATTTCCGTCAGACGAAGAATCAGAAAATCCATGTTATTATTTACGCTCTTTTGTGAGCGCAAAGTCATAGCGCCACCCGACGGAATTGCCAAGAAGTAGTACGACCATAGAGGAAAGAAGTATAGAGGCGGCACTCGAGCTCTTTTGCGTTATTTCCGTTTCCGCGCGCCATCTAGCGGCGTCGAAGTAAGAAATGTAAACATACGCACGTGTCAATATTCGGAGGCAGTTAAATATCATAATAAATATGTATCTGCCAACAATGCATTTATCGATCATATAAAGTAAAGGTTTTAAATAATAAGAATAGAGCACATCATGTTTACCTTTTAGGGGAAATTGACACAAAATCTAACTACGAGCGGCCCCATTGTGCTACATAAAACATGTATACTTTGAGCCATCGTCATGAATAAAAAAAATTACATCACATAAATGTGGACCACGTGTTCTGGTGCAGCTTGGGCAAGCAAAAATATCAACAAATAAAGAATTATGGTAAACCTCATAAGGTATGATGTGCTCGGTAATGACATGTTTCAGCCAAAAAACAGCGTCCATAAAATGACGGAAAGATACGAATCAATCATCATATGCAGTTTGTGTCAATTTGTTCAGTAATGTATCTTTCCTCTAATTTTTTTGTTGGTGCTAGAATTGTTGAGGGTCCTGTACAAAGTTATTTGAAAATATGATACCTCTTTATTATGATCATTAAACATTACAGTTTTTTTTACTAAAATCTTGAAGTGTCATACTGTGTCATGTTTCAGTTGAGAGATTCACACTCAATAAAATATTGTCATATCTTGGATGTGTAATCATGTGTAATTAAAAACAGAGGGAAGCAACACATTTTTAAAAACTTTTAAATCCGTTAATCTCAATGCACTTTACATCAAATACTACATGTACGTACATGTATCTGTACTGAATCACTGTTATAAGGTATAGATGGTCATGCTGGTGGTCAATACTGGTCATAACAAATACATTTGATTGAATCTTATCAAACTACATAATATGCGTGCCCTCTATGGCATACGAACTTACCTAAATATTTATCGTATAACATAGAAATAATTAAAAAAGGTGTCTAAAAAACTATATTTCCAGGTTATCCGTACGATTATATCCTGCAGATTGTAAACAGGTCTGCCGACGTTGCACCGCAGACGCGACGAATTGTGTAGAGTGTATTTCGCTAAAATGAAGAGTAGTGATCACAAACTGAATGCGTTATTACCAAAATGGCCGAAGTGTGCCATATGCCTTGAGGTTGTGTAACAAGTTACCTATCCCAAGGGCAAAAACTAATCGCTACAAAAATTCCTTAATTTAATTACTTAATTTATTTATTTATTTTATAACAATGTTGATGGAAAGTATATTTTAATGTATATGTCCTAAATTTATTACGTAGGTTTCATATGATGATTTTAATTTTTAATAAGTTATGCTAACATTGTACATTAATATGATATTGTATGGAATTGTTGATTTTAGTATGAATGTACATGTACAATCCAACTGTAATTGCCACATAATAAATTTATCTTATCTTTATCTTATGTTCACAACACAAATATTTATTTTAAGTACTGTTGCAAATACCAAAATGTTCTTTCACAGTACTGGCCCATAGCCATTTCTGCATTTTCCATGTTGCCAACTTCGTCCCCGCAAGGCGGCGCTGCGTTTAGTATGTCACGCAATGATAAATAGGAGTGCCGCCTCTATACTTCTTTCCTCTATGGTACGAAAACCACTGGCCTATCAGTGGCGGCGAGTCTCATACGTCACTGTTTATATAAAAATGGCGTTTTCCATAGACTTTCTATAGATATATGTTCTACAATTTTTTTCTGCTAAACCGCTGACGTTAAAAATGTGATTGAGGTTGGAAATTGTTAGTTTTTCTTAGCTCTATTAGGCCCATATCACCAAACCGTTGCCTTTGTTTTCCCTTTAAATAAAGCGACTCATGTAAACATTGAAGAGATGAGGGCAAAACATTTCTGGCATTTTGGTTGCCTTCACACGGAATGACCAACAACCCAGTTTCCCCTGTCACTGTATGTGCGATTATATAATTGCACCCACTTGAAGCTCCCTGAAACTCACACCCTGGTTCTAAAAAACATGAACACAGATTTTACTACACAAGTGAACAAAGCATTGTTTAATGTTCAAGTCCAACACCAAGTTACGTTTTGGCAATGAGAGCTACATAGGAAGAAAAAATCAAATGTGCATTTAGCTGCTGTCATTTGCATAGTTGAAAGTTATTAATTAAAAACCTTAATTTTAACGACGTCGAACCATAGCTCCGACCATCGAATGTATTGAATGCCATCAACTGCATTTTTGACTATGTATTTCCAACATGAAATGATATAGATGTTTTCATCCTCAGAGACGATGGCAGTATTGGCAAACCGGTTCGGCAAAACAACTGCGATGGCGCTGCTGTTACGTCGTCGGTGCTGCGGAACTCCCAGGCGTGTCGGCATCACCAGTATTTGGGTCACCATAGCCGTACTCCTGATGGTCTACCTGTGTGGCGACGACATGTCAGGCGACATGTCTTTTGTCATTCGTTGGGCGAACACGACTGACCAAGCATGCTTGCATCCGATACTGAAGGTGTGGCCAAAATCCCTGAAAGCGCAATATACGAAAGTGCCGTGGCCGCTTCGCTGCGCGTCTGCAGGTCCGAATTGGGTCTACGTCGACAATGGCACGTTCCGCATCTCTGCGGCGGCCCGGAAGTCTCACGGCCGCATCACGTGCATCTACACGCCGCTGTTGCGTCTGACGGACGACCTCACGGTGATAGAGGGCGCTACACTCTCCGACATGCGCGACGGCTGGCCAATCACGAGCGACTTCTTCAAGGCGAAATGTCGGGCGAGCGACGGCACTGTTCGCGATCATCTCATCTCGGGGATTGCCTACGAAGACCAGATACATCAGCGGCGCCCGGCGCCCGGACAGCCCGACCCGGCAGCGCTGCCGCTCAACGTGCTCATGTTCGGCTTCGACTCGACGTCACACGTGTCGTGGATGCGCATGTTGCCGCGCACGCATCGCTACTTCACGAAGGCGCTCGGCGGAGTTGTGCTCGACGCGTACAACATCGTGGGCGACGGCACGCCCCAAGCCCTGCTGCCCATATTCACGGGGCTCAACGAGATGGAGCTGCCAGAGTCACGGCGCGGACACTCGGGAGCCAACAGCGTCGACGGATACCCGTGGGTGTGGAAACAGTTCCGCGAAGCTGGATATGCGACTCAATGGGGGGAGGACGGGGCAGCGTACGGGACCTTCCAATACAGAATGCTCGGCTTCAAAAAGCAGCCAGTTGACCACTACATGCGACCATTCTACCTGGCCGCAGAACGTCAGTACAACCTCCACTACCCTTACTGTCTCGGGTCGGTGCCGCGTCATTTGAACATGCTCAACTGGGTGCGAGAGTTTTTCGACATGTACCCGCATATGCCGAAGTTTAGTTTCCTCTTCCATTCGGAGCTGAGTCACGAAGGATTGAACGACCTACAACTCGTCGACAAAGATACCGAGACGTTCTTGCGTGGCATGAACGCCAGTGGTTACCTTGACAACACGCTGCTTATCCTCATGTCTGACCACGGCGCGCGCTTCAGCAGCGCGCGCCAGTCCGTGCAGGGCAAGTATGAAGAGCGCATGCCCTACATGGGTTTCCGGTTCCCGACGTCTTTCGAACGGAAGTATCCGGAAGTGATGCGTAACCTGCGCACTAACGTGCACCGCCTCACAACGCCCTACGACATCCACGCAACATTCCTCGATATACTCGAGTACGACTCATCTGTGAATCACGGAGATATCCGACAGCGAGGCATCAGTCTCCTGAAGGAGATACCGCGAGAACGGACGTGTGTTGATGCCGGGATCGACGCTCACTGGTGCGTGTGCCTGGCATGGGAGACCGTGGCGACAGACGACACAAACGTCAAGGCGGCAGCCAACGCCATCGTCCGACTTATAAATGAACTAACGGACGTCAAGCGAAAACTTTGTCAATCGCTTGCCTTGAACTATGTCAAGTCAGCTGTCCGTTATTCGCCCAGCGATCGCGTCTTGCGTTACCGCGGCAGCAAAGACAGCGATGGACGCGTTGCGGATCTCTCTGGAACGATATCTGTCGCCGAGGTCCTGTACCAGTTGACGATAATCACGACACCTGGCGACGGCGTATTCGAGGCCACCGTAAAACACACTCTCAACCGGAATCGGTTCTCGGCAAACGTAAAAGAGATCAGTCGTATCAATAAGTACGGCCAACAACCGCACTGTGTCGCTGACGAACTTCCGCATCTGCGACAGTTTTGTTACTGCAGATCACAGATACAGTAGCCGGACAAACGATCGATTTGGATACTCAGTGCAACAGCGAAACACTTTGTTTGTTCTAGTCAATATGATCGAATCAGTACAATGTTAGCGTGTTTCCGACAGTGGTGCCAAACTGAGCTTGTTGTGCTTGTTCCTTGTACGAATTGTTGACACAGATGCATAACCTATCACGGGATGAATCTTTGGATATGGGAATCAGTACCATCTGTTATTGCTTACTACCGCCTTATTTTGTCGTGTAGAAATCCGCAATGGCCCTAAACAATTCCACGTGATTACTCGTTGTTTTGAAAAGTTGTTTCAGCTTTTATTTTAAAACGTTTTATTATATCAAAATAGCGTACATGCGTGCATGTGTGAATGATTGCGTACGTATGTACGTACGTACGTACGTATGTATGTATGCTTCAGGGAATGGTACTTCCGGTGGAGCCCCTATTGGAACGAGACGGCTGCCGATCGTGAACTTGAGCACTCTGCTGGACCTAGGCCTGCCTAACTCACATTCAATTCCGCGACTCAGAGGACTCCGTCTAAGTAAATAATAAATATCACATCAACGTTTAGGGAGGAAAATAATAAAAGGTCTTTTGATCAATTATAGGGCGTGTAAGTCTCGCGCGCGAAAACGAGGCCAGGGGCAGTTGGGGGCAGGCAGTCCATATTCTCAATGTTAACATATAGGACTTTGTTTTGTTTTTGGTTGTAATACTGTTCTCAAATAGCGTATTTCAGTTATATTATCCGAAGTATTATCACAAGCAGAAGCAATGGAACACTTTGCCGGTAACAATGATCACGGAAATCATGAATTTTAATCGATTATTATTGTGGTTGCCATGGCATTAGCGGCAAGTACTTGTGATTGCCGATTTTGACTAATAATTAATGAAGAGTGCCATTTTTCGCAAAGTACAACCTGTTTGGGGCAAACGTATGCTATGATTAAGGTGCATTAAGAGAACTTGTCAGATATAAGTGCTTATCGAAACCACAACTTACAGCAATGTAAAATGCAAATCCCGTAATTAAAGACACATACGGCCTAAAATCGTGTCTTTTAACTGCACTACGTAAATCGCTATATGTTTATGGTAGTGTGGTACTCAATATTAAATCGGACGTTTAAGATAAGAAAGGTATAACGCAAGATATGTATGACATAATTTTCCTAGTATTCATCCGTCGGAAGATACAACTGTCATCCATCGTTAGAATATTATTCTTGTGTCCAGTCCCCAATCAGCACCAGTCGCGCGGAGTCTCGCCATGTATCTTGACCCCCTTACAGGCCCTGTTGATGATTATTTGCCTTTGACATGTATTCTGATGTACTGCCTATATGTAAACTGTATGTTTTCGTGTATTGTTATCGTGACTCCGACATTTATTGTTTCATTGCCATTGTTACTATGCACTTATAGAATAGCATTCACGTTAATGCCATACAGTTACATTTCTGGCAAGTAAAATCATTATTTCGTCGTGCTTGGTCAGTGTTTAAAATAGACATTGTAAACTTCATGTTACTGGTGAGTTTTTTTAAATAATAACTACATGGCTCGCAAAAAGATTAATGAATTTATGTTTTGTGTAGAAATATTCAGTTAAAACATATGTTCGCAAATAATGGTGTTCATGCTTACAAGCTTGACATTGCTGAATCAGCACAAAGTAGCCCATTTATGACTGTAAAAATTAAAGTAAACGTTCCAGTAATGGTTGTTATTTGTGCCTTGCATGTACCGGGCACAACACTGTTTACCTATACATGATATTCAATGTAGAAATGTATCTACATTTTAACCAATTCAATGTCCCAAAAGCATGGGGTTTCTGAGAATTAGTTTATTCTTCAACCGACCCTAATCAGTATAATGACAATGTTACGTTGTTTACCGCATGTAATCAATACGTTACCCAGGCCAGCGATGCATGGGGAAAAAAGGCAGTCACTGGCGCTAAACGTTTTTGGAAATCGCGATCCGCTGAGGTACCATCCCCACCTTCAACTATGAATATGCTTGCATAATTAAATTTTAAGGAGCAGTACGACAATTTCCTACATTGAAACGTGTTTAAATTTATTTCGGTGTGTCCCCGAAATAGTTCGCACGCTCACGTAATAACTCAACACAGACACAGTGGCTTGCTCCACGGCCACGCACACCCACAACCTTTTGAAATATTGAGCACCAACGTTTTCTCGACCTAAAGGTCTAAATCAATGAACCATCCAGAGAGGTGCCCCTTTCAACCCGGTACATATGCAACAGTGACGGAAATGTGGGTTCACAAAGGCACAAACAAGCACACATTCAGACAAACAGGTTTTATAATAATTTTACAAGCCTAGATCATAGAAGTGACCTGTACATTTAAATGAAATCACCTCTCCGGTTGCGATGCCTCAGAGACATTTCTGCGGTAATTCAAATGTTGGGCGCGGACGCATGCGCATCATGAAAAAACACGCGTCTTATGCGATGCACTAGTGCCCGCAAAGACGAAAACTTCCACATATATTCTAATGTTTTGTGTATGAATTGGTGGATAGTGAAAGAACACACAATTATCAAGTAGGTAAAACGATAATTTAACAGCGTTATTTCTGCCAAAGAAACGCACGAATGCCACGATTATTTACAGTCATATACTGGCCAGCTCGCGAGTCGAACACGTCACATGTCATGATGATGAATCAAAACATGCCGATTTGTCTAGAATTTATGTAAAAACATTGCAAAGTATACCGGTATTCAAAATCAGTAACACTCAGTTGATTTCATTTGTGCAAACAAATGGTTGAAAAGTTTTATTCTGGCTATAAACTTAGAAAGTATACACCACGAGACGAAGTCGCGCGAACAAATTCCTTGGGCTTGGACCCCTTGGCCTTGCCAGTTGCCGCGAGTCGAAATGGTACCAGCTAACGCGTTGGGAGTGATAATTACAAGAGTTAATCAGATAAAGGCAGATTTAACAAGATTGCGATCAGAGAGTGAACTCTCGATGGCAAGTAGACAAAGAAGTCTTCGATATATTGTCTTTTTTTATTGATAATCCAACTCATATTAGCCTAGGCTATGTCTATGACGTATATTCCGCCCTTCTGAGCCTGAGCCGAGGCTGAGCCTGAGGCTGAGGTATTTGTAGATGTAGATATTCTCGAAGAAAATTACATCGTACGTAAGAATTTTCGTAAATATGGCGGATTCTTCCTTAGGCTTAGCTGCAAAAATTCGTAAGTTCGTATTCTCGAAAGCTTTAAGAATTTTCGCAGCTAAGAATTCCGTATCTTACGTACGGAAATCTCGCAAGGTTTTGTTTGCGTTGCAACGGGCACGATCACTGATTTTTGCCTTTTAGTCGAGTTGCCATTTTGTGAACCTGGAAATGTTTGGTCGTCTAAGGTTTTTTGGCTGAATCATATAGATTATGTGTCCCTGAACTCAAATCCTTGGGCAACTCGTGGGAACCACGATAATCCAAGATGGCTGCCGTGAGCCTGGTAAATTACAAAATGTGTTCATCTTTACACTACATCATGCCAGGAACATAATTGTTTTATGTACACGCATGCTTTGAGGTACGAGAAATTCAATGGAACCGTTTATAATAATGTCCGACTATGTTCACATGACCAAAATTCAAAATGGCTGCCATTTTCACCAACAATAGCTAAAATCGAGCATAATTTGATTGCATTTTGGTATATAAATATGATTTTATTTGGTCCATTCCTGTGTTTTACCATATGAGGACTTAAAAGGAAGTATTTCAACTGTTGCCCGCCCAAGAAAACCGAGAAATATCCAAAATTGCCGTCATTTTAACCAAACATATGCAAGAGCCACGAATTTGTGCCTATTCCTACGTTTTAGCATATGGGCAAGAACAGAGTATTGGTATATACTTGTACGGCCTTAATTATACGTGAAATACATGTACCAACACATGAGGAATTTAATGTATTCATTTTCTGTGGTCACGTGGCACAAATTCAAGATGGCCGCCATTTCAACCGAAAATAACTCGAAGATTTATTTTCAATTGCTCTTCAGCATTGAACATTCATCATGACTGAGTTCCAGGAAGGCTAATTATAGGTGTACCTTCATGTAGGTGTATATGACTACAGCTGACAAGAAGCAACAAAGCTTGGGAAATGACACACAAAATGGTACAACTTTAAAAGTATAACGTCAGAAGTACTGAATTATATAATTGCTGATACACACTGAGAACTTATCTGCAATGGCAAGTTTCATTTGGACATTGACCCAGTGTACATTATTAGGGCCAAAGTCCCACAAAATGTACAATCACGTTTCAGCAGGTCGAAAAATAAATGTTTTATTCTGACCAATTAAATCATATTTTCTCTTAGTACACATATTGAGGCATATGTCACATAAACGGTTCATTGAAATACGTGTTGCTTTTGTTATGACAGTCACTAGAAGTCAGACGTGATTTTCATCGCGTGTCCAGCGTCATTAACGGAAAATTGCAACAGTGCGTACAATTTAAGTAGTTAGTTAAACAAAAACTGAAAAAAAAATGCTGGGGTTATTTAGAGTACATACCGTTTAATAAATATCAAGAGTTATACGATTCAATTTGACTTGGAAACATTGTTTATCGTTGTTATTACTATGGTGATAGTATTTGCACACTGTTGTTTCTTAGAACGGCGTATTTTCAATTAGTGCAGTTATCTCAGAAAAGCATATGGAATGATTGTTTGTGCATAACCAGCAACCACGATCATTTATCTTTGTCAATGCTAACTGTCACAGGCGTCCGGCAATCGATAGTAGGTAAACGATGGCCTACAAAGTTGGTATGTGCTTATGACGCTGGACACGCAATGTTACTTTAATTGAACACAATCGTTATCCTTCGTCATAAATTACAAATCAAGTACTCATTCGATTTTAAATATGCACCTACATGGACAATAATGTTTTGATTGATTAAAAAATCAATTTTATTGATTTTTTTATACTTCGTAGTGACAATTGTGGACGTAGCATCTCTTTGTGTATTTTGATTAACAACTAGAACGACAACGCATTAGGTACAACATTAATACAGATATTTATTATACTCATTGAATGTACACATTATTTGTGGGGAATATATCGTCGGTCTAGATGCAACCTCCTCGCGACCATGCTTCCTGCCCGAATTCTCTTTAGGTGACGTCCAGTGAAGAGTGACCGTCTTTTACTGACTGACATACATTTCTTGCAATTCCATTACCATTGATTCATGGACAGCGATAACCTTTGTCACTTCTTTGTTTCGCGAAGGATTCAATCCGTCTTTCCTCATTATTATGTCAGCACGTCGCACCGGCGTTGACAAAATCATGTTAACGTTGGTCATACCAGCTTTTGCTTGTCCTGAATTGTCTTTTTTCATTTCGGGTAGTGTGGCTTAAATGTTTCTCCAAAACCCATGCACGTCTTTGCAGCCCCTTTGTATTTATCTTCAAGGCAATTAGCTTCTTTTGGGCAGATGACCTCTTCTCCTTGGGACATTTTCCAGCAGCACGACGTTCAGCTGTCACATCAGCTGCAAATTATTGTGCTGCTGATGAATGCAGCTTACGAAACTTCATATGCACCACCAGGGTTTCTCTGAAACAAATAAACAACCACACAGTTTGAGGTTGTATTTAGAGAAAATGACACATTGTTATGTTCTTATAACACAATATATTAATATTACACCGCAAATGTACTTGTCTCTTGAAATTAACGTTTACAAATATATGTTAGTATTAATGTGTAAAATAAATAAGTATAATATTGTATATGACCGTGCGGGCGGTAGAAGTCATTGGAAAGTTGCGTCCAAACATAGCATGCAGATAGTTTGTAAAAGATAGCAACCTTCTACTGTGACCTAATAAGACATATATATATATATATATATATATATATATATATATATATATATATATATACATATATATACATATATATATATATATATAGTTATTATTATGCTCGTATGCGAATCGTTGCTTAGCTGTATGTTACATATTTTGCGAAGGAAAAATATATATATCATGCAAACCTTGTATCATATTACATATGGTATAATGGTTAACGAGTTTGAAAACAACGCACATTGCCCAATGATGTACCTATTCTTAGTCAGCCAAACTCTGCGAAGACGTAGGCACTTCTCTTGTGGTAGATGGAAGAGATGGTTTGAGTTTCTTCGACCTCCTCACTTCCACTTTCTGGGGTTGCCGCTGCAGATTCTGCGATAACCAACGCATCGGCTACTTGCATGGCATTCATCTTTTTGCGATATGACTTGTTCTATATGAAGGCATTTACATTTTGCGCATTACTAATTATTTATGTATACATGGAAATACGTACATGTAATATTTAGTAAGATATATATACAATTGTTTGAGGATGAATGGAACTCAAGACAAATATGTGACTTACATTTATAGCTTTGCGCGCTCGTTGAGCTTTTAGCTTTCGGTCTGGAAGGTCTCTTGTGCAGATATAATGAGCCCGTTTCTGAGCAGCACGACGGGCCAAAAACGAAAGGCTTTTTGTATTGCACGATAACGGTGCGCGATTTTGCGCCCAGTACATTCGCGTGTCATTGCTTGCCATGATTATGTCACTTTGGTGGACGGAGTATTCTAAAAATGTAGAATGCAATATCAGTCAACCTGTGTTTGGTTTGGGAAATGTTTATTTGCTTTCGAAAATAATCCCACGAGGTGGGCAGATCATGTGAGGTAACGGTAACTGTAGCCTTACGCGTTGCAGAAGGTTTTCCGCCATTAGAGATCATGCCCTTTGGCCATTATTCATAAAATTACTTGCTAAATTAACAAAACGCAATATATAAATATACTGTTTTGTAATCTGCGTGGCATGTGAAAGTTATATTGATTAGTCTTACTTAAATGGAAATTATTCTTATTTATGTCAATTTTTTACCTTTGCTCAGCAGATATCCACAATTATTACGTTTTGTGTATAACAGTGTGCTCACCGTGTTTGTAATTGGAATGCATTCTTTTTATATGAAGACCAATATGCACTTGACACATCTAGCCTAAAATGTAGCACGTCAGTATCATCTACATCTGGCTAATGTACGCTTGGTTAAATTTGCGTGTCCAGCGTCATCAGTTGGCTTAGACATTACGATGGTCATATATCAGTATTCCCACATAGCAATCTATCGTATTATTGTTCATTGGTTTGTCAGAACATAGCTGTTACATATACTAACGTTAAATGGAGCTACGTTTATTAAGTTACAATATTACCTTCATTCATATGACATCATTTTATAAGAAAAAGTACACATACAGCCACAACTTATCAAATAGTTATTGTAGAGAACAAAAAAGTACCCATCAACATGGAGACAGCCGCCAATGATGCAATGATTATAGTAGTTCCTATATATCAAGGCAGATTGTGCCCTCAGCAGTACTTTTTAGTAATCCGACATATGACGCTGGATACGCAATTACGCTGGACACGCTCCAGTGTCGGTTTTGTCTTCATTTAAGCAAAAAATATTGTGAATATTGCTATTGCCATTGATGGTGATATAGCAGTGTGGTTGCTGGTTAATATGTAAAAATACAAACGACGTATGTTTCTTATTTTTTGGAAGGCAGCCATTTCTATATATGACGCTGGACACAGCTAAAACGCAACATCATATTTATAAATATAAACGTGCAGTATTTTCGTTACAATTAGGTATAAACCTATATTTTCTTTTGCGTATACTTTAATTTAGATGTATCAAAAGCATACACGTATAGGTATCATACAGAGATAATAGTACATTTATGTAATTGATCCCTATAAACCGATGACACTGGACATGCAAAAACTGGTCACTGTAGAAATTGATGTGTACATTTTTTATTCCTCAAGTTTTAAACCTAAGTTTTCTACTGTATATTCCCAATATGCATAGCATTTGTCGAGTGAACGCAGAGGAATAAATAAAACACCGTTTTCGTATGGCACTGCGTCAAACTTTGGAAACTTCAATTGGAAGGGTAATTTTGGCCATTTTTGGCCTTTTACCGCCAATTTTTGCCATTTTACAAATTAACTATGCTGTCGAATTTCATATGTCCTGAAAGCACTTAGCCGTGTCAATATATGATGAAAATTTCATTACACTGACTTAATAATTGACGATGTGAGAGAGAAAAGAAGTGATTTTAGTCAATTGTACATTTTTTGAGACTTTGGCCCATTAACATTATTAACCATTGGTATTTAAACGATAAATCATTCCCATTATGTTCTCACAGAAAAGGTTATTCACCCATTCTCTCTAACTCCCCTCTTCCTCCGTACTATCACCTTCATCCTCATTATCATGTCTAACTTCATTCTCATCATGTTTGGTGAAAGGATTGAAGCACATGGCTTCGCCAACACAATAACAGTATGGCATGCAAGACAATCCTGCAGAATGACAGCTACATGCATGAATGCTGCAACTTTCCCGACGCTAGATACATTACATGGCATGTGATGGAAATGCAGCATATGTTGCCAGATGATGCCAAGATGGATATGTTAGTAGGTGCTCATCTATATCGTCATAGGCCAGGCATATGGAATTCTTTGTCTGCAGACCAGTTTGGAGAGCAAACATACATCAAGAAGGGTAAGATGCCTGGTGGTTTGAAGGGATTAACCATGTCAGAAGGACAAGTGTCCATTTGGGTAGAGTCCTACCCCGTCTGTGCCATTGTCACACTCGCCATAGAGTCCATGTATTCAGCTGATGATGAGATGAAGGAGGAGAATCGTAATGAGGAAGGAGAGAAGAGGCGCATACTCGATACATATGTCTGAGGATAGGGACACAATCCACTCTCGTCTCTAAACTGAAAGTGGATGATCTTCAGCCACATGCTCCAGACATAGTCATTGTCGATGGCCAACAACTGCTATATGACATTGTTTGGCCATGTGCTGGGTCTGCCTCAGATCTCGCCAAAAGCATGAAGGACAGACTCGGTCAGTACCAACCAACAGAAGTGCTGGTCATCTTCGATCGCTATGATGACAGGTCAGCAACAGATCTTTAGCGAATCCGGTGTGCAGGTGAAGACTCTGTTAACTACAATATCACAACATCAAGCAAGCTCACATACCGCGATGCCATCATGAAGAGCAAAGCGAATAAGAAGGCTCTCGTCAGAGTTCTCTCACATATAATTTGGGCAACAACGTGACGATGGTTGGAAGATAGGAGAGTATGTACAGCCACGATGAAGCATCAGTTATTTTCTGGAAGGTATAAAGAATGGTAAGAATATTGTACGTGTGATCAGCGATGACACTGACGTCTTTGTTCTGCTTATCGTCAAGATGTGGAGATTGCAGATGACAGCCCGTGTGCAGCTAGATCGATGGTGTGGGCTATCCTCAATATCAATGAAAGTGTTTCGTTCATTGGTGCGAAATCCCTCCAGTTGCTCGGTATGCATGCATTATCAGGCTGCGATGCTGTGACCTACCCAATTTGGTCATGGCAATGCAACGGCGCTAAAGGTACTGAAGTTCGCCAACCACTCTGGCCTCTACACTGTATTCGGTGAACAGAGTGCTAACCACCAACAGTTGCTAGAGACTGGACGCAAATTTATTTGCTCGCTCTATGGTGTTGCTGTAGGTGAAAGCATGGCTTCTGCCACGTATGCCCTCTACACCAAAACGACAGGAGGGAAAGCTGTATGTGTCAAAACTCTTCCACCGATAGACGCTAATTTGGCATATCACACCCGGCGACCACACTACCAAGAAATGCTCTGGAAGGCAGCAGATCAGCAGACTCGGCCTGCTGTTGACATCGCTGCTTACGGCTGGGTGTTGGTCAGTGGTGCAAGGTGTGTGCCAACGCCACGCATTGCAAGAGGACCAGCAGCTCCTCCTGCCCACATTCACTTTCAGTTTAGAGACGAGAGTGGATTTTGACCCTGTCCTCAGACATCCATATTCATCAATGATTGATGCAGGAACAGCGCACAATTCATAGTCAAAGAGTGTTTGAAGTTCGGCTTGTCGGTGCTGCCCTACTGTGATGAGAACACATAATAGTGATGCCATGTCATAGAGCATCTTATCACCTATGGCTACTTTGCATTTGATATATTCCATGGTTTTGACTTTTCTTTTCAGGGGAGCGTGGAAACCACCAGGTAATGACAATCTGAAGTCAAGGAACATGCTCTCCCCATGTTGAGGGTTTCCTGGACATTGGCAGAAGCATTCACCACTTTGCCATTAATGATGTTATAGAGGCTAGAACTTGTCATTTGAGAGGATGGGAATGTTTCTTCAACTCTTCGTAAACACGAATTCCTGTCATCTGTATCGAGTATGCGCCTCTTCCCTCCTTCGTCCTTACGTTTCTCCTCCTTTGTCTCATCATCAGCTGAATACATGGACTCTATGGCGAGTGTGACATGGGCACAGACGGGGTAGGACTCCACCCAAATGGCCACTTGGTCTTCTGACATGGTTAATCCCTTTAAACCCCCAGGTATCTTACCCTTCTTGGTGTATGTTTGCTCTCCAAACTGGTCTGCAGACACATAATTCCATATGCCCGGCCTATGACGATATAGATGAGCACCTACTAACAGATCCATCTTGGCATCATCTGGCAACATATGCTGCATTTCCATCACATGCCATGTAATGTATCTAGCGTCGGGAAAGCTTGCAGCATTCATGCATGCAGCTGTCATTCTGCAGGATTGTCTTGCATTCCATACTGTTATTGTGTTGGCGAAGCCATGTGCTTCAATCCTTTCACCAAACATGATGAGAATGAAGCTAGACATGATAATGAGGATGAAGGTGATAATACGGAGGAAGAGGGGAGTTAGAGAGAATGGGTGAATAACCTTTCCTAATTATGTTCCTAACATGATATAGTGTAAAGATGAACACGTTTTGTAATTTACCAGGCTCACGGCAGCCATCTTGGATTTTGGTGGTTCCCACGAGTTGCCCAAGGATGGCGCATTGCCATCCCACGGATTTGAGTTCAGGGACACATAATCTATATGATTCAGCAAAAAAACCTTAGACGACCAAACATTTCCAGGTTCCCTACAGTAGGGTATAGGGTGGCAACTCGACTATTTGCAGGCTTTGGGATGTTTTGCCGGTTTAGTTCTGCTCACGTGTTCTGGCAGTGAACGAAAAAAGAAGAACATGTTGAAGTGGTCAACAGTTCTACCAATACTGCGCAATGTGTGCAGCAATGGCCCCAACATTGTATTACATCCACTTGGTTCTCCACTGCCTGCAATACTATCTGTGGATGTGGCCCAGTTCTTCCCACTGCAATGTTTTTGGAAACACACTGAAACCTGAACATGCTATGCACACTAGAAATACTATATTGAATTAGAGTGTATAGGAATACTGTATTGGATTAGTGTGTCTGTTCCTATCAGTGTTTTTTGTTTTCTGATAACATGGAATTATTATAATATTACATTATAGACATAATTTTCAAAAAAATGTTAATAATGGTACTTGTTTGTAAGAAAACAGATAAGGATGTCTAAGATGTACATAAATCATGAATACGTAAAATTATACAAATATCAAGTGCTGATCTGTAAAATATATGGTCAAAATATATATATATATATATATATATATATATATTTGTGTCACTGTTGTTTTGGAGAGAAAATAAGTGAGATTACTGGCACCCCTTACTGGTTTCTGAATGATATTTTGGATTCTTTGTACCATTCAGTGGTATTGAATGGTATTTTAAATTACTATTGACAGTACCACTGAGTCCTACTTAAACATTGATCATTGAATGGTCCAATGGTACTGAATGATACTGAATGGTATTCAATGGTTATCAGTGGTATACCATTGGCCCTTTATTGTAAAGGGCCTTCAAATAAATAATTGCACATCACCACATCACACATCATGCTCATTTTGTTGACATAAAAGTAGGTGTATTTGCATAATTACAGTACTGCAATTGTTTGACAATTTATGTTTTAATAAAATGTGCAGTTAATAAAGATGTATTGGCACAATATTCGTGCATTCTAAATGTGCTAGTAGTACTGATCGAATACTATTTTTATTTTATACCTCCTCGCTAAATAAAATCCCACAAGCTAATCTTTTAATGTACTAGAATGGTTCTTATAGTTATATTACCTTTTTTTTACCATCCACATGTTCATACCGTGTAACAATATTTATTTATTAATCATATATCCAGGATGTTTGAATTTCCTTTATGAATAAATAGTGTAATAATATTGGAGAATAAATTATGTAGATGTCCATGCCATTGCATTCACGGGTGCAATACAGCGGTATTATTAAACGGAAAGGATCATGAGTAGCTAAACACAAATAATACCTGTCTATAGAGCATGCTGTCTGCAAATAATGCGGCGAATTACTAATGGCTTAATGGCTGGTCCCAATTATTGATATTTTATTGTGGCTTTCTTCCTTGACATGATGGAACTATGCGGAATCTGCTTTGAAAGACGGTATTTATGCAATTACAACTGCCAATAAAATAGACATACACATACAAGTGTCAATGACAATGAATCATACACTATTTATTAAATATATGTTGGCGATGTGGTAATACAATAATAATTGAGAAAGTTATATCTGAATGAACTAACACAACATTTACGTAAAAGTTACCGGACCTATCTCGATTTCGTACGTTACGATGAAATGTACTCCATATTTGTGAATATTCTTATTGTAACTGGTTCAAGCATAGCATTTACGAAATTTCGTAACTTATGAAATGTCGACACTATATTTACGAATATTCGTATCGTAATTATTTCGGAAATAACATTTACGAAATTTCGTAACTTAAGCAAGCATTCGAGAATACCGGTCCTGCATACACATGTACTGTACTGTAGGCATAATTTATTCCGCAACGAGGTTGAGGACTGATGAGTATTTCTATAATATAATTTATTTTTCAAAAAGCATGATCACAAAACCTTATTTTACACCTTTGTCAATCAGATTGTTTGTGTAGATGCCAAATGTACCTGTTTTGCACACTCTGTGTTACACATGACGGTAATTACTAGGTTTAGTCTAGATAGCAGGTGGACAAGCAAGTCCTTTGCCAAAGCCTAGTCAAAGCAGGGTTTGGTTTGTCTTATCGAAAGCCCACCCTATATGGCCTATCTGTCTACGTGTACCCCGCCCTTCTGAGGTATATGCCTATTTAATTTTTTAACATCAGTGTTTCCCCTGCTATGTGATGAGCGAGTTGGGTCACCTCACTCAGAATATGGCAAAATTGCCACCTCAGCTCTTTTTGTTAAAAACATGTTTACATGCTGCTACCTTGTGGTTATGCATTGTTTCCTTTCTATAATATATAACAAGGAGTATAATAAAACATGCTTCAGAATGCACCATTTGAAGGTAGTTTTACAAATATTTCTGGGTGGCCATGCCCCCAGATCCACAGTGACATAATCATAGCATCATACCTCCCTTCAGTGGATACTCAGTCCACCCTACCACCTCGCCCATCATTTTACTCTGGGGAACACTGAACATGAATACTACAGCACCCACGTATTCACAGCACCCACGTATTCAGCAGGTAATATATTCCATACATTTACTGTTCTTTGTGAAAATGTACTTTCTACTATCTAGTCTACTACATTGCTTCTAGAACTAATATTTCTA
>OZ024859.1:20968187-20970687 GCA_964017155.1 Oasisia sp. SBJ-2009
TAACCCTTCCCCTAATGACTAATCTGGAGGCTATGGCCTACCCCATTAATTAATCACCACGCCCTTTGTCAAGGAACCTGTGACAAATCTCCACATCACTACCCTCAATCAACTTAAATCACTGACCAGCTGGTCGCTGCTGGCCTACTCCAGAAATTAATCATGAACTGTGTTATCTACTGGGCACAGTGACACACTTTCAAGTTAAAACTATCGTGTTGTTAGACATTGTTTTAATATTTATTACGTTGTTCAACAGTTCTATTCTATATCTCCTGCCAGTGAGTACAGCATTTTCTGCCGTGCAAGTAGATGGCAGCCAGTGGTCCACAGTGGCTTCAGTGCAGCGGGCCAGCCAGACTTGCACGCCCTATTAAAACACCTTAATTGTAACGACGTCGAACCGTAGCTCCAAACATTGAATGCACATTGAATGTACAAACCATAGCATACATACAACAAAAAACAAGGCAATGCTCATCATTGTTGTTACGGTACAAAACCGTGTTGAACAGTTTACACAGAACGTATAGAACGTATACATCTGGATCCGTATTGAGTGGCATTAATTGTATTTTTGGCAATGTATTTCGAACATGAAATGATATAGATGTTTTCATCCTCAGAGACGATGGTAGTATTGGCAAACCGGTTCGGCAAAACAACTGCGATGGCGCTGCTGTTACGTCGTCGGTGCTGCGGAACTCCCAGGCGTGCCGGCATCACCAGTATTTGGGTCACCATAGCAGTACTGCTGATGGTCTACCTGTCTGGCGACGACCTGTTAGGCGACATGTCTTTTGTCATCCGTTGGGCGAACACGACTGACCAAGCATGCATGCATCCGATACTGAAGGTGTGGCCAAAATCCCTGAAAGCGCAATACACGAAAGTGCCGTGGCCGCTTCGCTGCGCTTCTGCAGGTCGGAATTGGGTCTACGTCGACAACGGCACGTTCCGCATCTCTGCGGGGGCCCGGATGTCTCACGGCCGCATCACGTGCATCTACACGCCGCTGTTGCGTTTGCCGGACGACGTCACGGTGATAGAGGGCGCTAAACTCTTCGACATGCGAGACGGCTGGCCAATCACGAGCGACTTCTTCAAGGCGAATTGTCGGGCGAGCGACGGCACTGTTCGCGATCATCTCATCTCGGGGATTGCCTACGAAGACCAGGTGCATCAGCGTCGCCCGGCGCCCGGACAGCCCGACCCGGCAGCGCTGCCGCTCAACGTGCTTATGTTCGCCTTCGACTCGACGTCGCACATGTCGTGGATACGCTTATTGCCGCGCACGCATCGCTACTTCACGGAGGCGCTCGGCGGAGTGGTGCTCGACGCGTACAACATCGTGGGCGACGGCACGCCCCAAGCCCTGCTGCCCATATTTACGGGGCTCAACGAGATGGAGCTGCCAGAGGCACGGCGCGGACACTCGGGAGCCAACCGCATCGACGGACACCCGTGGGTGTGGAAACAGTTCCGCGAAGCTGGATATGCGACTCAATGGGGGGAGGACGGTGCAGCGTACGGGACTTTCCAATACAGAATGCTCGGCTTCAAAAAGCAGCCAGTTGACCACTACATGCGACCATTCTACCTGACCGCAGAACGCCAGTACAACCGCCACTACCCTTACTGTCTGGGGTCGGTGCCGCGTCAATTGAACATGCTCAACTGGGTGCGAGAGTTTTTCGACATGTACCCGCGTATGCCGAAGTTTAGTTTCCTGCTCCATTCGGAGATGAGTCACGACGGATTGCACGAACTGCAACTCGTCGACAAAGATACCGAGACGTTCTTGCGTGGCATGAACGCCAGTGGTTACCTTGACAATACGCTGCTTATCCTCATGTCTGACCACGGCGCGCGCTTCAGCAGCCAGTCCGTGCAGGGCAAGTATGAAGAGCGCATGCCCTACATGGGTTTCCGGTTTCCGACATCATTCGAACGGAAGTACCCGGAAGTGATGCGCAACCTGCGCACTAACGTGCACCGCCTCACCACGCCCTACGACATCCACGCAACATTCCTCGATATACTCAAGTACGACTCATCTGTGAATCACGGAGATATCCGACAGCGAGGCATCAGTCTCCTGAAGGAGATCCCGCGAGAACGGACGTGTGTTGATGCCGGGATTGACGCTCACTGGTGCGCGTGCCTGGCATGGAAGACCATATCGGTAGACGACACAAACGTCAAGGCGGCAGCCAACGCCATCGTCCGACTTATAAATGAACTAACGGCCATCAAGCGAAACCTTTGTCAATCGCTTGTCTTGAACCAAGTGTTGTCAGCTGTCCGTTATTCGCCCAGCGATCGCGTCTTGCGTTACCGCGGCAGCAAAGACAGCGATGGACGCGTTGCGGAACTCCCTGGAACGATATCTGTCGCCGAGGTCCTGTACCAGTTGACGATACTCACGACACCTGGCGACGGCGTATTCGAGGCGACCGTAAAACACACTCTCAACCGGAATCGGTTCTCGGCAAACGTA
>OZ024859.1:20975687-21033187 GCA_964017155.1 Oasisia sp. SBJ-2009
CCAACCACTAACGGTATTCGCGTAACTCCATCCGTTTCTAATCTCGGTTGTCGGTTTTCGTGACTTCACTGATGCAAACACGAGTGAATAGTGACAAACGCGAAAAACGGGTCCGTGTCGAAAATGAATAAGAGCGCTACCAACCAATCAGGATTCGGTAAGATTATTACCAACCAATCAGAGGTCGGTAAGATTGCGATCAGACTTTGATACATTGTCACAAGAATGCTGTTTTTAGGGTCAGCGCACCTGTTTATGGTAAGAGTGTATCAAGTTTGCTGAAAAATCTAGAGGTGACAGTGTAAAATAAGTTTGGGGATATTTGGCAAGCAGACACGTGTTCATCACCTATCCGTCAGGGGGCACCACTTGTTCACCTCCTATCTACCAAGTAGCTACACGCAGAGATCTAACAGAGAAGGGTAACGCAATTTATAATGGGCCGCCATGTTAGCGCGTGGAGCGCAGCGTCCCAAGCGGACGAATGTGCCGCTTCATTTGCTTGACATTAGACAATGGCAACACCACCGCCAAGTACATCGAAAAGTCGATCAACCGGCTAATTTTGCGCGACCTACGGGTGCAACGAATAAGTTGAAGATAAGAGCACATAGTTATGAACTTTTAATTATTTTATACTACCAGGAAATAATCATCATTAAATACAAATGTTTTGTTAAAATGCTCAAACCGATATTATGTTATTGCGAGTAAAACTATCAGTAATCATTATCCATGAACACTGTTTGATTATTTTTCTAATATGTAAGAATTTAAATATACATGTATACAATAAGTATATACTATATATATATATACACAATTACATATTTATATATAATATATATATAGTAATGTATACATGTATATTAAAATTGATATTATATTACATATTAAATAATATTAAATTATATATATTATTATTTTTAATATATATAATATATATTAAATTATGTATTTTATATATTGCAAAAACAATAACTATATACTTATATATATATATTTATATATATATAAAAGTATATAATTATTGTGTTTTTGCATAATATATATAATATACAATATATATAATTTAATCATTTAATATATAATATATGATTTAATATTATTTAATATATGTTTAATATGTAATATATATGTGTATACAATAATTATAAACTTATATATATTTATGTATATATATAATATATACATAATAAGTATATAATTATTATATACACATATATTAAATAATATATATATATATTAAATATATATCAATAATCTATATATATATATATAAATTATCATTACCATTTAAAATATATTATATATATAATTATATATATATAGGTGTATAATTATTATGTATGTACCTGCTGCACATACAGTCTCTTATGCAGAGCAGCAATGCAAGACAAGTGATGATTGAAATTGGCCAAATATATGACATTTATTATATTAGATAAATTAGATGGATCACATAGATATACCACAAATACATCAATACATCTCCACAGCAAATATGCCGGCTCCACTGGTCTTGCTAAGAAGTCGCTCAAATTCTAACACATTACCAATGACCGGTATTAACAGTTCTCTTTACACTATCTTTAACATCGACACCATATCGGTGGGGGTCACTCCGCCACTAGGTCACCTGAAATTAAATGTGACCGATCCCCACCCACTAAACCTAGTTTCTACTCTGAAGCTTCCACCCACTGTGGAAGACAACACTTAACTGTTTCCTGTAAGTTTTGAACCTCCTGTATCATCCCTGAACATTTTTCTAGCAGCATCCGATACCTATCGACCGGCTGGCCTAATCTGAGCATCGGATTCACCACGTAACGCTGCTGATATAGGCGCACATATTCTGACACAATGCCATTTATAACTCTACTGCTAAGACCCAAATCACTAGCGAGACCTGATCGAAGAATCAAATTCTCTTCGCAACATTGGAGAGCGATCTATTATGCAAAAAGTGAGGCCTATACCCTTCCCTAGCTTGTACAAATTCATTAAGCTAAGCAGCCGAGGAAATGGCAGTGTCTGGTGTCCCTGCACCCTTAATCTGTAACGAATGTGGGCACCGCCTGCCACTATGGTTTAAAGCGTCAGTTTATATAACTATCTGTCGTACTGCTCTCTGGATGATGGAACCACGGACGCATGCGGAGTCTCTACAGCATCGTCAATGCAGCACGTTGTCGCTGGCCCACCCCTGTGGCTGGAGCTGTAGTGAACCGACCAGTGAGGATGAGTTGCGATGCTGTCACCTCATCATCTAACAGCTACAGTGGGCCAAGGAGGGTCAACCATACCTGCCCTCTGCAAGTTGGAAGACGCAGGTCCAGGAATTGGCGCCGGAGGGTCGGTAACCACTTCGGCTGATGGTGCTGCCATAGCGGGACGCACGGATTGCAACATCTCGTGAATTTCCGTCATCTCGCGACGGAGATCGGCTACGGCGGCATCCGATGCAGTGAGTTGTTGCTGAGCCACCCCTGTGGCCGCAGCTGGGATGAAGCGAGCCGTAGGGACGAGTGGCGATGCTGTCACCCGTGGTAGACGTCCTAGCGCTGCCGATCTGGCCCGTTGCCGAGCCGACTCTCTTACTGGAGCACAATCAAGTATAAAGGAACAGGCCTATGGCTATAAGAATGATATTGCGTGACAACAAAACCGTCTGACCTCCCTAGTATTAAATGTGTCATGATATGTTAAGAACTCGCATGTGCTAAATACATACCAGAATCGTATACCGACGATTTAACCGTGAGCCCAACAGGCAACACCATCGTATTTACACAACCGTCGTTTACCATCATAACCATCATTTACCATGCGTGTAAAAAATAACCATGATTAATTCGGAACCGTCCCGACGCCTTGTACACAATATCCCCCTCCCCACTAGAAGGGGAAGGACACCCCATCCGGTAACCCGAAAAGCAAACGGAAAGAAATAATACTTAACTCGCAATGTCACACCGCAAATCCCTTGTGTTTACTGTGGCCGGCGTCCAAAATGGCGGCCGCCACAAAGGAAATGTGGCAAATAAGTTGCTGTTCCGACAACTTGAAGCCGCCGAGTTACGCATCAACACACGAATCCAAACGAGGTAGACAAACTAACAACGTATAACAATAACCAAATATAGCCGTAAAACCAAATAACTGGAATTGTTAATAAGGAAAATCGCTTGATAAACACTATCACCTCCAACTACGGCGAATAGCGAATCATCATTAAACCGGCTATAACCGGTTAGCATAGTACCTAGCTACCCCACTAGGATAACACTGGCCTACTCCGCTAGGCGGCACCACCGTCTTGCTCACTACTCCACATAAGATAAATGTTTTTGCATTATATAAAATACATAATTTAATATATAATTATATACACATATATTAAATAATATGTATATATATTAGATATATTATATAAATATGTATATATATATATATATCAGCTTAAACTTATTATATACAAATATATTTCATATTATGTGATATATATTAAAATATATATTAAATATATATTAATATATATATATATACATATTATCATTAAAAACATGAAATAAACATTTATTAAATACATGTATCAGCGCACAAAGTTAAACCAACACAAGTGACAACTGACCACACATATATGTCAAAGGCATCAAATACGAAATGACACAACAAAGTCATTTCTACAAACAATAAGCTCTTACTTTGTATGGTATCCAGTTTTTAAGGCATATAATTACGACAACTGTCAACGCTGCTACAGTTCGCTTTCTATTTATCTGTGTCGTTGGTGAGACTACACTGAGCTAGCGGCTCTCGGTGGAACGTGTTGAGAACGGCAGTCACAAAGAGACCACACAGCGCCAGGACGCCCACGGACAGTTGACTCGTCAGGACGCCAACGGACAGTTGACTCGTCAGGACGCCCACGGACAGTTGACTCGTAAGGACGCCAACGGACAGTTGACTCGTCAGGACGCCCACGGACAGTTGACTCGTCAGGACGCCAACGGACAGTTGACTCGTCAGGACGCCAACGGACAGTTGACTCGTCAGGACGCCCACGGACAGTTGACTCGTCAGGACGCCAACGGACAGTTGACTCGTCAGGACGCCAACGGACAGTTGACTCGTCAGGACGCCCACGGACAGTTGACTCGTCAGGACGCCCACGGACAGTTGACTCGTCAGGACGCCAACGGACAGTTGACTCGTCAGGACGCCAACGGACAGTTGACTCGTCAGGACGCCCACGGACAGTTGACTCGTCAGGACGCCAACGGACAGTTGACTCGTCAGGACGCCAACGGACAGTTGACTCGTCAGGACGCCCACGGACAGTTGACTCGTCAGGACGCCCACGGACAGTTGACTCGTCAGGACGCCAACGGACAGTTGACTCGTCAGGACGCCCACGGACAGTTGACTCGTCAGGATGCCAACGGACAGTTGACTCGTCAGGACGCCCACGGACAGTTGACTCGTCAGGATGCCAACGGACAGTTGACTCGTCAGGACGCCCACGGACAGTTGACTCGTCAGGATGCCAACGGACAGTTGACTCGTCAGGACGCCCACGGAGAGTTGACTCGCCAGGACATCCACGGATCGTTGACTCGTCAGGACGCCCACTGACAGTTGACTCGTCAGGACGCCCATGGACAGTTGACTCGTCAGGACGTCCACGGACAGTTGACTCGTCAGGACGCCCACGGATAGTTGACTCGCTCCTGAAGTTGGGAACAAAATAATGTATTAATACCATTGTAAGCAAAATGTTTTCTAGAACCCGATATGAGTTCAAATCAACAAACCATCTACAGGATACAATATTTTTAGGTTCGTTTTTGAACATATATAATTGCAAATGATGGAATAGTTATTAAATGTATAACTATGATATAGTAAAATCGCAATATTACTGCGAGTTTACTTTTTGGGTACATTGAGAAGTCTCTTTCTCTATAAAAAAAAAACGTATATACATATAGGGCCCTCCACACACACACTCCACACCACACCACACCACATCACACCACACCACACCACACACTACACACACACACACACACACACACGCACGCACGCGCGCGCGCGCATAGCTTTACCAAAGTCCATTTGTAAAGTATTTATATTGCACATCAAGAGCAGTATGTCCCGGTGAGTTACATACATTCGTTGCAGTCGTATAAAGGAGATTGTTGGGGAGAGGAAGTTGAGAGAGAAGGATTGACGGTTTGGAGGATACAGAGACAGAGACAGAGAGAGATAACACGACAAAGATTCATTAGACACATTTATCAAATTGATCGAATGAGAAACAAATATTAGCAAAGAGAAGATGACAAATAGCACCAACAATAGGACACTATGCACTAGGAGAGGCACCGAGTACCAATGGTGGGGCACTGTGTATTAAGGGAATGCACCATGCCGCCCCAACTTTTCACCCCAATAGACAGAGAAGCAATGTTACGTCAAGCTACTGTAACAAGCTCTAAATGTAACGCGGCAACAAGCAGGAGAATGTAGGCAATAACGGCGACCGAGAACGTGGAACGAGGTAGCTGAAACATCAAAGGCAGCTGTAGAAAAACTCAAAACGTTTACGTTACATAAATAGATGGATTTCTTTGTTGTTTACACTTAGCCACCCAATACACAACAAATCAATATTCATTACGAGGTAAATACAAAAAGAATCATCACATAAGTAATACATAAGAGCAACGTTAACACCAGTAGACAAGGAAGGTAGACTAGAGATTCTACAGAGTAAAACATTTCAACGAACTACCAATTCATCCCAACGACGCCAACCCTTTTTACTGCTACGACAACACAGATATTTACCTCGTGTATTTGCAGTTGCTGGTTACGAATTTGTAGATAAAGCTAAACGATGATCAGAAAGGATACAACTCCTAGAGCGATGCCGATAATCAAGCCGGTTCCCAGTCCACCTTTTGCAGTTGTCAACAAAAACTGTGTGTTACCAGTCGCCATGTCTGACACATCACACACAACACCAGCTTCAAGACATTTAAATGCCTTAAGTCAATGCGATTCAAGTATGAATTATATGTTACACAAACAGACGCGTATGCTCTTAGGGTTTTATTTATTATTTACCAATGGTTATGTTATTAAACTGTCACCTTCATTGTTTATTATTCTATCGATATCCTCTACACTACTGAAAAGTTTAAGTTAAGCAACAATTCTCTTTAGTATTTTAAAAAGAAAATTACATACACAACAGAAAATAATTAGACACACACCAGAGATAGATGTCATTATCATATGCTGAACATGCGCCTTCCTTCCATATTGGGACACAACACTAATGTTATTGATTAAACTAATGTTAGGCTGATGTTCTAGAAGTCATAATTACCATGTTATACATATGTTAAACATATAATACATTTTATTGAGAGAAAACAGTACTCCATAAACCAGGTAGCTGTATTAGACAAATACATGTGTTGTTAAATATTATTAGTAAACATTTTACAACACTAATATATTTGAAAGCCAATTTTAGTATCTAGTACCTGAAGAAACATAGTATTTTATACTGTTTGATTACCGGGTATATGATTATTTGAACACACCACCTAATTTCAAATATAAGAAATATACTAACAGAAACCTCTGCTAAGTTATTCACCATAAAGCTGACATTATTAGGATTCTACGTTTGTACATAAAATGCAATAAACTCTACCTTATTTATAAGGACGGCATTCAGAAAGAAATAATATCATCTTAAAACCTTAAGAAGAACAATTGTGAAACCTATGTTGATAAAGAAATGTTACAGATTCAGGAACAACGTAAAACTAATTTGACAAAGGGTTGGCAGCATCTCCAAACCAATATTTTTATCAAAGCCAAATCAGGATATCAACATTTTGATGAATAAAGGTATCATAGTCATCATTTCGAATATTCAACTAAAAGTAATATGCAAGTTAACAGAGTATCTGAAAAATATCAGAAGAAAGGTAATCCCTATTTGTTATAGTACTGTGTACACAGGCTTTAGCGTCAAACACGGCTTTGTTTTTAAATACACCGATGTTGTATTTCAGTTTTACCAGCACGCCATTTTGGCAATTGATGTTCATATATGGGTAAACAGAAAGTACACACCAAATTCAGTATAATGTGTATTTGATACACTCGAAACGGTACCTTTGTCACGGTTTGAGGCATTCTTTGTGGGCGGTGTGGTTGTGAAGGTGTTGGTGGTTGTGGCTGAAATCAATGCAACACCGTAAGGAATTAAAGATATTCAGGTGTTAAAGGTGGCATGCACTAACAAAAGTGGCATTAGTAGTGCAAGCGTAAAACCTAGGCACAGACACCTAGGGAGTCCTGACAAACTGCTAGTCAAGGAAAACGTTGCAGTAGTATAGGGAATGTATGGTGATTTCCATTCCATGGTAGCTTCACTGATGTTCAAACTAGAAATATTTACTCATCATTTGCATGTAAACTGTCACACAATTTCATATTGTTTGACTTCCGGGTATATGATCATTTGAACACATAGACTTCTCTAAACTATAAGAACATTACTAACAAAAAGCTCTACTAAATTATTCACCACAAAGTGACATTCTTAGTATTAAACGTGTGTACATATTATGCAATATATTCTAAGAATAAATGTAACCGCAATTTGTTATGGCATTGTGTACACAGGCTTTAGCGTCAAACATGGTTTTGCTTTTAAATACACCAATGTTGTATTATTGTATTTCAGTTTTACCAGCACACCATTTTTGCAATTAGTGTTCATATATGGGTAAACCGAAAGTACACACCAAATTCAGTATATATATTTGATCATCTCTAAAATGGACCTTTGTCACTGTTTGATGCACTCGTTGTTGTAGTGGCCAGTGTGGTTTTGATGGTGTTGCTGGTTGTGGCTGAAAACAGTGCTACACCGTAATGATCTAAAGATGTCCAGGTGTTAAAGGTGGCATGCACTAGCAAAAGTGGTATTAGTAGTGCAAGCGTAAAACCTAGGAACAAACACCTAGGGAATCCTGACAATTTGTTGACAAGGAAACCTTTGCAGTAATGCAGGGAATGAATGGTTTTTTCATTAGCTAAGTCGTGATATTTCTCAACATGCCTCAGTTGTCATTTAAAAAATGTCTATCTACTTGTAAATATACTGAATTAGAAACTACTTCATATATTAATCATTATTGCAGTTTAATAACTTTTACCATAACAAAGTGGTGTGAAGTGTGTTTTATGTTCGAGCATTATGATGCATGCAGTTACATTGGATAGTAATACTGTATACTAATGTAAAGTAGGTATGCAAACAAATTGATTACAAAAGAATTAATAGTCTAAGTAGATTGTAGTAACATTTATGTTGACAGGCTAATTATATTAAATTAGCCAATAAAAACCTGCACACATTCCCATCAACAAATCAAGAGTGAGTAAAAACATCACCCGCAACATTTTGGTTGCAGTTGAAAACCATCACAAATTCTTACAGTTAGATAGTTACAGTACACAACATCAATGGAATTAATTAGCAAGTGCACACAAATAGAATGCAAAATCATATTTAAACACAATGCATTTTAACAACTAATACAGTGTTTCCACAACAATGTTTACAGCAATTGCTATGAATGTTTATTTTAGGTTATGGAATACTTGTACAACCTACAAAAATGTATGATAGTTCAAATTAAATAGGTACTAAGTACTTGATAGTGTAAATCAAATAAGTACGCAATACTTACTAATTACATTTAGTTTCGCTGATGTGTAAATTTCTACAAATGCGTTGTTGTTTATAGGTATATTTTGTGCAAAGTGGCCTGCAGACGGTGGCTTGTCAAAGTAAGTTTGACACACGAAGCTCTCTCTCTATTGTGAGAAGGCTTCACCTCTACAACAATACTGTATTTGGCAGTGCCCGGTTTATTGCCCTCGCTTGATTCGTTCTTGGCTTGGATTTCTGCACCACTGTTTCTTTCAGTCCACTTCATCTTTGGGGCCAAGTTTCCCTGATACTTCCACTCACAACTGTACTCAATGTAGTCTCCTGGTACTGCCTCTTTATTTGCTGTCCAATTACTTCTACATGTTGGATTAGATTCTGAAACCAGTTAGTAGATATTGTAATACTGGTAAACATTGAACAAACGTAATCTTAATGAGCTTATAAAACAAAACAGCAATAAATTGTTAAGTCTGTTGTTAAAATGCAGGTTTCACTGTAGGCCAGATTCTTAGTACTGCCTTCGCATTATTATCCCACCACAGGTGCGAAAGACATTTTGACTCTTGAAGCCAGTCAGATTATATGACGCAATGTTTTGTCTTTGTTGGTTAAAAAGGATGTGTATTTGGTTGTATTCGCAAATACTTACACACAACAACATATCAAATACAAATTCATGCACTTTCGTGATTTCCAATTCAAATACAAATATCCAACATCTATGTATTCAAATATAAATTCAAATACAAATATGTACATGGACTCAACAGTGGTGTAGAAACCTCACGTGTTATGTTATGGATCACAAATTTGAGTCGGCAGACTAGGAGTTCGCAGGACTCCTAATTTCCCATTTTTATTTCTTGAAAACTGGCTGATTTAATTATATAATTACTAATATATTATAATATATTAAGAGCACTAATATATCCTTGTAACTCCAGGTAGCCCTGTAGTAAAGAGTCAAGATCATAAAACATAAAAACATAGCACTAAAAATTCTAAATCTTCACTTCGGATGGACTGAATCCATTACATCTGTTTCACTCATAGAAACATGCACTGTTTCCACACTGATATTTAAAACTGGTGCAATGAATATAAATAAAGAAATCAATTATGATGTTTAGAAAGTAGCTCCAATTGTTATCAATGTTACCAGTTACTTACATAACTATTTCTTTACAAGTATACTGTTACTTCCTAGAACAATTGTGAAGCTGTCAATATATACTGAATCGAGGGAAATCTAATCGAATATAATTGGCCAGATACGATATCAATTTTACTAGTAAATAGTAATATTACCACAATTTTAAGTTTTAAGAAAATGCAAGTAAGCAGACGAAAACTTTAGCCTGGCTTAATACAAAGTATACTTTTTAACTTTAAGGATGATTATGTACAATAAAAAGAACAATTGCAGCTAGTTAGAACCATAACCATAAAATATATTGACCCCAAGTAGGTATAGCATTTGTTGAAAGTACATCAATTTCGTTCAGTACATTTATAAAAGCGTACATACACACATATTACATCATGTTCACATACTAATATAAGTCTACATGGTAGGCCTACATAACATACAAATGTGTGCACTTACAGTAATTCTTGTTGTATAAAAATAAGAAATAAAACCCACAATCATATAACATATACAAACTGGGGTCGGTAGCTCCTATTAAGACAATAATGTCGCTGTCATAGGAGCCACCATAATTTCATGGTATAAAGTAGTGTGGTCCTTAGTATACATGATGTCTAACTTGGACCAACTCGTCCTGAAGTCCTTTGGACTGTATAGTAACTTGGTAATAACGAATGAAATGTGTTTTGGGAATCATAGTCACCGCCTAGTGTCTTCACTGTAATCACCTATTCCCTTCCAGGTAATTGGCATTTTCTCCAGTTATTCATATGAGAACAATCAATCAATAAATCAATCAATCAATCAATCAACCAATCAATCAATATGTTTATATGTTGCCCAGAAACACAGCCAAATTGTTTGAAAATAGCAGCTAATATCAATAAAGTATGATTTTTCACTCTAAAGTTGTGTAGAGTATTAATATTCTCTCTTTGTCAGTTGTCGCTTACAGTTGAAATATATATATATATATATATATATATATATATATATATATATATATATATATATATATATATATATATATATATATAACCAATAGACGCCACAGTCACATCAATTTAAAGATAATTAATTTGATCTGGTTATCTTTGCTGCCTACCCTACACAGTGATGGTTAAGCCAGAATTAAATATTCTTTCCCAGCCTGTTCAGGCAGACACTGGCAAAATGTGGACATGTAACTTTTGGGGAGGCCCTGATGTGCCCTTAGAAACATTTAATCAAATACAAATTATAGTATCTTCACTGTAATCACCTAATTTGCACTTTCTCTAGTTATTCATATGAAATGACCAGAAACACTTCATAGTTTAATATAGCTTAATACATACAGCCAGCAATTGTCCAGTTTAACAGGCATCTGCTTAGTTATTGATATAGCTCCTACCAGTCTATGGAAAAGCAATTAATTAACTACCCAGTTGTCCCTATACATTTTACTGGGCTATAGACACAGCCCCACCGTAGAATTTGAAATTAGTTACGCAATTGCACCTATATACACATTACCAGAAGAGATCCGTTTTTTGAGGAGCTAAATGTTCAGGAAAAAACAGGCAAACTGTTTACATTTTGGTTTTTGAATAGTTCCTGAGATGCCCTTACAACTTTCTTGTACCCTTATATATTCCCTTATATATACCCTTAAATCTACCCTTATATGCAAAATTAGAGGGAAAGCTGTTTGAATAAATAAGAAAACTTAAAATATACCATATTAATTAGGCCAAAAAGTCCTTAGGAGCCTTAACAATGTGTTAATCAAATTTGTATTTGTTGTGCTTAGTAATTGTACCCTAAGAAACGTCTATGCAAAATTTGAAGAAAAAAGATCTTCAACGGTTTCTTATATCTAATATAAAATATAAAATTTATGACGGATGGTGCACTGCTGACACAATGTGATGTCATCAAGTGAAGCCCAAAGAACTAAACATGGACTGTATAGTGAGCTAATTAAGAATTAAATGTATTTTGGTGAATACATAGTCACTGTCAAGTCTCTTCACCATAACCAACTAACTGGTATTATTTTTGGTTATCCAAATATGATGAAAATAAAACAGTAAAATTGTGTGACTGCAGTGACAAGACTGACCATTATAAAGTTTCTCAGAACATAAATGTTACGTTTGTCCACTACAAGCAACAATACACCATAATTATGCAACTTTAAAGAAAATTAAATAAGCATCAAGCTAAATTCAATTTGAAACTTATGAAGAGACAGTGTAAATAAAATTTACATAAGCAACCGTCACAGATGGAATACCTATCAGCAATGCTTTCCAGGCAGGCCACCTGGTCTTCACTGTGTGACAGAGGTAATCACAAATACCCAATTTTCAATTATGCATGATTCCTGGCAGGCCACCTAGCCTCCAGAGTTGGGGTCGGTCAGTGCCCCAAAATATGCCTATGCCAAATTAGAAATATAGATTTTCAATGTGTTTGGACATTATTATGATCGGCTCAAACGACTAAAAATGTATACCTTTTGATTTAAGTGCACGTCACAGTGAATGGCCAATTAGAAAATGTCTTACCGTTAAATACGATAACTTCAGCAAATGTGTACGACAATGGGTCTAGTATTGCCTTGCACATGTATGCTCCACCGTCTCCTAGTTCAAGAGATTTGATCTTCAAGTTATATGTTCCAGCAGGCGTGGTGATGAGGTCATATTTGTTGGGAAAATAGCTCTGTGGTCCTGTTAATGTTGATCCAGTTGGCCATGGCTTTGATATATATTCTTCCCACTGTAGAGTGGTTCCAGCACACCTGAGTGTAACAGTGCTTCCAACTAACCCAGCAACATTCTCAGGATTCTCCGTCAACTGTCCACTCACACCTGCAACAAAATGTAATGCGTACCAAAATGCAAATCACGATTTCACGTTTTCATGAAAATAGACAAAATGTTCTAAATATATTTTGATTGAATTTCCAATAAATAATTAATTTTATTGTGTCACATAGGTTAAAGTTGAGAAAAACAGATTACAATGTTTGAACACTCTGTTATGTGAAAATAGATCATTCAAACATTATGAAGGCCTACTGAATTAGCAAAGTTCAATCATTCAAGATTTCAGTAAATAATTGCCCTTTTACAACGACATTTTCTTATCCATTCTGCTTTAGAGTAATAGGACGTGTAAGTCTCGCGCGCGAAAACGAGGCTGGGGGCAGTTGGGGGCAGGAAATCCACATTTTCCATGTTAACATCCATGTTCCATTTTTACAAACAAAACCAAACAAAGTCATATATTATAGGACTTTGTCTTGGTTTTGTTTGTAATAATCGAACTGTTCCCAAATAGCGTGTTTCAGTTATATTTTCCGAAGGATTATTACAAGCAGAAGCAATGGAACACTTTGCCGGTGACAATAGTCACGGCGGAAATCTTCAATTTTAATCGATTATTATGGTGGTTGCCATGGCATTAGCGGCAAATAGTTGTGTTTGGCGATCTTGACTAATAATGGAGAGTGCCATTTTTCGCGCAGTACAACCTGTTTGGGGCCAACGTATACACGTGTTATTATTATTATGACACATATGACCTACAATCGTGTTTATTATTAGCACTACATAAATCGCTATATGCCTATGATAGTGTGGTAAACTCAATAATAAATCGGACATTTAAAAGAAAGATATAACACAAGATATTTAAGACCTGATTTTCCTAGTATTCATCAGTCGAAAGCTACAACTGTCATCCATCGTTAGAATATTATTATTGTGTCCAGTCCCCAATCAGCTCCAGTCGCGCGGAATCTCGCCATGTATCGTGACCCACTTACAGGCCCTATTGATCCTATCTTTACATACAAATCCAAATCAGTTGTTTTTTGGGTGGGGACCGTTTCTAGACTCAGCTGAAGAAATTGATTTAACGTGATTATTTAAATATTTTATACAGAAACTCTTGTTATCTGGAGACTGCCAATTATCAATCTCCTTCTTTACCCCTAACTAAATGATAACGGCACCCTTATAGCTTATCTAGTCAATACAGTTTGACACTGTGCACCGATTCGCGTCACTCATGTGTAAAGGAGCCATACAAAACTGTCTCCATTAAGATAGTGAATAAGTTAGTTGCAAAGACGTCAAATAAAGACAGGCATTTATTAGTATTACCATATCCGATAATCATTCCTATTTCCTATTTGTTCTTAGCCACACATGTTTGCTCAATCAAAAAACCAGTTTATATGTTATGTGAATAATCGTCAATACAAGCTTCTACAAACTACTTTGGAAATTATTACTGTAAAGAAGGTACTATCTAAGAAAACAAAAATAGAATATTGCATTAACAATAGGATGCAAATTTTAGATGTCTGTAATTTAGGGTTTGACATTGACACTGGCCCGACGCGTGTTTTAAGCGGACAATGCGCAGCCATAGGCTATAAAACAGCATAATATTAAGTAATTAACGCAGGCGACTTCCGCACCTGTCCCCACTTAAAATATTAATTTGTAGTGTAACTAGCTTGCTTATAATATTTATATACATGATAATATTAAGTATTCGTATTTAGTAGTACCATGAAACTTATTATACACAAATAATAGTAGCCTAAAGTTAAGCAATTGGTAGTTGAAATTCAACCATTCAGCGCCTGGGCGTTTATATTGTACGCTTTAGGGAATTTCTTCCGTTGTGGATAGTTTGTACTTGTCAAAATGTTGGTGTTCTGACATATTTACAATTTTTTTATTATAAGGCTTGTCTGCTACGTATGTAGCAAATACATACCGTATATTATCTTAAAGCAACAGGTTACAATAGCTGCTTTGCGTGAAGTACTTCCAAAAATATAATGATGAATTCTAAATCGTGAAATAGACGCCACTGTCAAAAACCGTGCGTCTTATCTGCGCCACATTTAAACAACCCTTTGATAACATTTAAATGACACGGATTTTTGACCTGTCACATAGCATAGCATAGCATAGCATAGCATAGCCAGTAATATAATAAGTCGCGACACGCTTTGATGACGAATCACACGCTTTGATTAGGTGCCGTGAAGTTTTAATCACTTCTTTGTCTCGTTATATAGTTTGTGATACAGTCAGATCTTGCAAGACACCAAAAAAACTCAGATCTTTTAAGTATTTAACATAGGATAATGGCGGCACAACAAAATTTTGACGAGTACAAAATGCACAAAGCATTGGATCCCAGATAATGACATCATTGTGCACAAGGTCCATATAGATCAGTGGATTCGTCAAACTTAGACAAATCTATCATGACGCCCATAGCCGAATGTAATGTACCTACCTACGCCGCTACGGCTACACAAATAGACTAGCAGTAGGACACAACTGTCACAAGTAATGAAATATTATAAATGTTGTTCACCTACCGATCAAAGCAACGTAGGAAACAATTATAATACGTAGCAAACTAGTCATAGCAATGCATAGAACTCTAAAGAAATTCATAAAATGACTACGAAAGGTTCACCAGTTACACAGCAATGCTCGCTTCTTCCAATTTCAGTTCAGTGCGCCTGCCCATCAAGTATTCAACCGCACATCTCCGTCCACCAACTAACATGTTTGGCTGTATTTATACAAAAATATATGTTATGCTTTGTACACAATTGTAAACTTATATCTTGCATGGGATGTTGTTAGTTTTTAGAAATCGCCTGCCTGATGAACTATTTTAACGCGCGCCTTAATTGATTCACTGACTAGACTTTGGCCAATGACGTACTGATTTTTGATTGGTCGATGACGATGAGTGTGGACGCCATTTTTTTAAAGCGTCTCCAAGCAGAATAGAACTTAACACCGTGTACGTTGTTCTGCTTGGGGATGCCCCAAAAACTGTAGTAATGTGACATTGACGCGTCATTGTATGGATAAAAAGAAAACTATGAGAAATTAATGCTAAACGTGATGACTGGAAGGTAAAGCCAGGAAGTTCATAATTATCGAAGTGCATGGCATCATAACCTAATAATAATAGTTAATACTAACTAGAGTCTAGACTTACTTAGACTTAGTCTTAGACTTAGTCATCATTACGACATTAGCAATTTTGCCGTACGCAATAAGAAAGGCTATAAACAAACATTGGCAGGATATATTTCCATACGATATCATATTCGATTCGATGTCTACCGTTCATAATGATATTTGTACTTTGAAACTGGTTTTAGAGTTAAATACCTACAGTGTTACAAGACTAAAATGTTATTACACCGAAAACACGCTAGCCCCCATTACTAATTTATCCCATTAGGCATTAGGCTAGCTACATTACGTATAAGCTCAAGCCCGGCGCACGGGAGTTATGCGTTCATTGTTTACGTCTGATAAACTAACCGACCGGTATTAAAGTTATATTAAGGTGTCATTCCTGGGGCGTATCCCCAGAAAATTACATTTTAAGCGTTAAAACAAATGAAAGCACATCATAATGATTAATTATGCTATACTATACTATACTATACTATACTATACTATACTATACTATACTATACTATACTATACTATACTATATAGTCTATACTATACTATACTATACTATACTATACTATACTATACTATACTATACTATACTATACTATACTATACTATACTATACTATACTATACTATACTATACTATACTATACTATACTATACTATACTATACTATACTATACTATACTATACCATACTATACTATACTATACTATACTATACTATACTATACTATACTATACTATACTATATAGTCTATACTATATAGTCTATACTATTATATACTATACTATATACTATATACTATACTATACTATACAATACTATACTATACTATACTATACTATACTATACTATACTATACTATACTATACTATACTATACTATACTATACTATACTATACTATACTATACTATACTATACTATACTATACTATACTATACTATACTATACTATACTATACTATACTATACTATACTAAACTATACTATACTCCGTTTTGCGCACATTAGGAAAAACATTAGGAATTTATTTTGGAAAAAAACCCAAAGGAAATCATTGTGGATATTAAAAGAAAGAAATCTCCCCTCTCGCTTCTTTTGATCGATGGCAGGACAGTTGAAATCGTCCAACATTTCAAGTTGATTGGTTATACAATCTCTAATAATCTAAAATGGGAGCTAAATGTTGATACTATTGTCAAAAAGGCGCAGCAGCGGCTGTACCTTCTATGAAGGTTGAGATCGTTTGGTTTGACCACACAGATCTTGCTTACCTTTTACAGAGATCGAGAGTGTACAGACATTTTTAATCACATAAGGTTTGGATCTATAACAACGAAGGAAAAGCACAGATTGAACAGAGTTATAAAAACTGCTTCCAGAATAATCGGCAGAGACCTCCTCAGTCTTGAATCATTGAATCACCATCGCCTATTAGGAAGAGCCATTCTCATCTCTCATAAGTCATGTCATCCTGCACATCATCTATTTCATCCCCTTCGATTTAGTCGCCGGTTCAGATCCATCAAAACCAGGACCAACACGTTTAATGGCAGCTTTTTCCACCAGCCGTACAAGCCCTGTCAAAACAGAAGTGATTTTTCTCCCATCTGTGGTGCACACACATTCCACTGAGTGTTTAGTGTGTATATCTTAACATAATTTATTATATATTATTTTATTCCACATTTTATACTTATACTAGATCATATCAACTCTCATATATCGATGTTATAACGAACAATGTTTTATTCGGACCTATTGTGTGTGAATGCTCTTATTTATTTTGTGTAATTATTTAATTTAAAATAATAGCATATTACATCATAATCGTTTGATGCATGAGAGTGTATTGTCATGTGAACATACTTGTACAACGACCAATCATTACACACATTCCCATGTTGTATTGTAATTGCAATGAAAACACACGGCGGCATTTGTGTACAAGTCGGACCCACCTCAATTTTGCCATTAAAACTATTTTTGCCAACATTTGATATTTTATTTTGTTAACTCAATCAATTATAATCATCTTGCGCATATTTATGTTTTATAAACAGCGCGTCTTGGCATACTTTTGAGGTCGAAAAGACAGCGCGATTTGTGCCGGTCGCAAGCGCACCGGTGCATGTGTTACTGCGCCGTGCACATGGAATGAGCGATAAACAGTTTGTTTATGCCGACCGCGTTGTCTTTTCGACCTCAAAAGTCTGCTAAGACGCGCTGTTTATAAAACATAGATATGCGCAAGATAATTATAATTGATTGAATTAACCAAATCAAGTATCAAATGTTGGCAAAAATACAGTTATAATGGCAACATTGAGGTGGGTCCGACTTGTACATAAGTGCCCACACGGCAATAAAACTGATCTGATCTGATCTGATCTGATCTGATCTTATCTTATCTTATCTTATCTTATCTTACCTTTATTTGTTTGGCGACTTGTTTCGTTATGGTTTGATATGTGGTGGTTACTTTGGAATCAATCGGCACCGTGTTTCATTGGTGCCGATTGCCTTTGTTGGCATCGGTCGAGCCGATGGCGTGGCGGTCAAACCCCCGTACGCTCAGAACTCTTGTGTGGTGTGAATCACCCAGAAGTCGATCATATTCACCTGTATCTTTAGTGAATAAAATACTTGTGCACTCGTCTATTATCGTCGTGTGTTCGTTTTTTCACACGCACACGCATTGACGCACGCATGATGATATCTCCGTTAAGAGGCGGATTTAGCAACTGTCCACCTTTATGGGAATTATGCCCCTTACCCACGAACCTCTACCACCAGATGGAGCCAACTCATTCCGGAAGTGACCATCTCACCGGGAAGCTTCCAGCCACGCTGCCATTAAGACACAAAAGCGGGTCGTATGCACTTATATTCATTCATAATCACGCTCTAACACTTGGTACATCATAACCTCGCTAGGTGGGTGGGGAGGTTGGCCGATGTAGTCACCATCCTACCACCACCGCCACATGACGCCAACTACTTCCTGGGACGGTGGAGAACTCGACAAAAACAAAATGGACGTCGTCTTTCTTACCAAAACACCATGGTAGCTTAGCGTGCGCTGTAAAGAATCCCTACAAACTACTAGCGAGTTTAAAGTAATTGCCTGGTCGCTACAGCACGGGATTATTATTCTTACAGAGCCGAATAATAAATAAATTTAAGACAACACACTATGTACCGTTTTACCGAAGTGGCACCAGAGTGATCACCAGATGGCAGCAGTGGTGGACTACTTTTGATCAATGCTAGCCCTGTTTTTCCGACAAAGGCGAAGCCGGTTTGGCGAGACTAGATCGTCACGATTATTGTATGTCCGGAAGTGCGGAGGGTAGTAGGTAGAAACTATTATAACACAGATATGTAAGGAGCAAGTGCAAAGAGTGTCCAACTCAGACGGATCTTGTCAATGGCACTCACTTCAAATTACAGATGATATCAAATATGACGAATACAGTAGTAAATCATGCACATTATAGGGAAACTACCTGAAAAAGTGTATCTGCTATACACTGTTCTTAGACAGATCTAACGGTGAACCAACCGTAACGATATGAATCGAAACTAACCAAACAGAAGGTTTTTCTCGTTACTTGACAATGCGTTAAGAAATTGTTGAAAATACGCTAATGACAGTATTCCAAGAGGTCAATGACGGACAACCAATATCACACAAAATATCTTTTGTATTGGCGTTAACAAAAGTCACGTCGAGAGGTTTCTGATATCTACCCATTCACGCGTTATGCAATTACACGTATCTGTATAATAACCACAAGCAAGTAATGCGGCCAAATAAAGATATTGCCAAACACAACAGCAAATATTTTCATATTTATTACATACATGTATCAGCGCCGAAAGATTAACCAACACAAGTGACAACTGACCACACATATATGTCAAAGGCATTATATATAGTGGGGCGGCATAGCTCAACATACCAAACCAATTGTTCATTTTGTGATACAAGCACCAAATTTGGCAGATGTGTTGATTGATATCTTGGGAACAAAAGTGGATATTGGGCCACTGCAAATTAGCCCCCTGGTGGCCGTGGCAGTCACTTTTCAAAATGGCCGCCAGTGGTTGGTCAAAACTTTCTAAATCAATGAAGTCAGATGCAATAATGGACATAATTGAGATCCTAATAAACGAGAGACAAATAATTACTCACTCACAATTATATGGAACATTACAAAGTAATTTGTCATTTCATTATAATTATAATTCGATTATATAGTGCCCTGAATCAGTAAAAACCTGTTCTCGTAGAAGTATTTAGTCAGATGGTGGATACTAGAGCAAACATTGTTTTTTTATTTAGAAAAGTACAGAAACACACCTACACTTATGTAGAATGTTGATGTCTCATTGATAAATTAGAATAATTAACTGTATTATTATTTGGAAACATTTGTAAGGCGCCATTTGGTTAAAAACCTGCTTACAGACCCTAACAACATAAACATGTAAATACATAATGATATGCAACTATAAATATATACAAATAAGCTAAATAAATTAATTTAATTAATAGGCTAAATACACAGGTTAAAACAGTAGTAGCAGTAGTGTTAGTATTAGTATTAAACCTTTGGGGTTAATGAATGGTGCTCAAAGAGGAAAGAGAGCTGCCCTCAATTCCAGTATTGGGCAATATTAATGTGGTTGTAATTGCAGCTGTGTTTACTGGTCTTTGTGCGGTCCCAGCGGCAGTCCTCCTTCAGCATGTACCTCGATGCCCTGACAGAACGTGTCCCCTGGTTCGTTGCTCTGGACCACACCAACTTTGTTCGCTGGATCCCAGTTCATCTCCGTGACATTACTGAACTACCAATGAAACACCCAGATGTTGCCAGAGAATTCAATGCTGACAATTTCACGAGTCAGAAGACCAACCGGGACTTCTCGGCAATCCCCATCGATCAAGCACATGAGCAGAAGATAACGCTTGCAGCAGGAGGGGTGGAGGGGCGGTAGGTCTTACAGACAACCCTAGTGCCCTCCAGCGGTGGCTGGTAGCTGGACCTGAGGTTACTGCGCTGATTAAAGACTTTGAAGATGCACACTAGCTCATGGGAAGACGACATGAGGTGATCCACCATGACCAGACAGCAAATGTGCAAAATGCATTTAGGAAAGACGTCTGCTCATTAGGCAACGTAATGGAAGAACTGGGCAACCCATTCGAAGAAGAGAGCGAAGACCTATTTGTCTTTGACAACAAAGATATTGCGGATCCATCGGCAGTCGAGGTTGTTAAGAAGGCACAGAAGATAGGCCAACAACAGTTCCAAACATTCACAAAGGAATGTCTTGTGGAGAGAACAAAGCCCATTGATGACACAATCCATCGCAATCGGTTGAAACTGTTTGTTGGCTCAAGGACAAAGACGGCAAGTTAGGAGAAGCAGCAGCTGACATTAATGAAAAGTGATGTCGAGCTGTTCTCACGACTCTACATTACCTCTCAAACGAGAGATGGCAATCTGGAAGACTTCTTTCAGCAAGAGAACCAAGCATGGCCACAAGCGCTCTCCGATGGAGGAAGATTACGACTTGGTACCAAGAGTGACATCCTGACATGCCTAGACGACCTGTCTCCATCTCAGACTAAGACCCATGATGCTACCTGTATAGTTCTTGATGGAGCTGCCATCAAACAGATGATGAAGCCAGCAGCTGCCAAGCCATTTGATGAATATGCCCAGCAGGTATTCATCCCATATATTTCTTCTCAGCTGCGCAGTGTGTCACGTGTGGACCTTGTTTGGGATACTTACAAGGATGACTCCCTGAAAGGCACAGTAAGAGCCAAGCGCGGAAAGGGTGTAAGGAGACATGTGGTTGGGAAGGCTGTCCTACCAGGAAACTGGCAGAACTTTCTACGGATTCACAGCAATAAGAGAGAACTAATCAGTTTCTTGTCCAAGAACAGGCGTTCTGTAAGGAAGACAAGTAAGTTGTCCTCACCGCTGGGGAGGGGGTGCTCCGCACACAGCTATTGCAGGATGTCCACACCATGTCGCCATGCAGCCATGAAGAAGCTGATAGTCGTATGCTACTGCACGTAACACACGCTGCACAGCATGGCCCCCACCAGATACTAATTCGTACTGTTGACACCGTTGTTGTGGTCTTGGCTGTGTTTGCCATAACTTATCTACCTGCTGGATGTGAACTATGGCTAGCTTTCGCTACATGGCAGCCAACCAAATAGCTGTGAGCCTTGGACCAGAGACGTCATGTGCCCTGCCACAATTCCATGCTGTGCCCTGCCACTATTCCATGCTTTGACATGCTGTGACACTGTATCCAGCTTTGCTGGACATGGAAAGAAGATAGCATGGTCAACATGGAAGTAACTGCTGGAACAGCCAGATGCACTATTGATGCTCGCATATGGGCCAAAGGAGATCCCCGATGATGCAGTGAACATAATCGAGAGGTGTGTCATACTTCTGTTTGACAGAACCAGCACCTGCACCAAGGTGGACCATGCAAAAAGGAAGCTCTTTCCACGAAAACCCTCGGTGCAACAAATCCCGCCTACCGGAGCTGATCTATAGGAGCATGCCAAGAGAGCAGTCTACCAGGGTGGTCATATCTGGGGGAAGAAACTGCTACCAGACCCTGTGTTGCCATCACCAACTGATTGGGGGTGGGTGAAGACAGAAGGAACCAAGAGTGGTTGCAGAAACCGTTACAGGTGCAAGAAGGCTGCACTTCAGTGCACAGGCCTCTGCTTCTGTGAGGGAGAATGTGCCAGCTGACTCTCATATACTCAAACATTAAAGTGCCACGCCATGATCCATGGGAGTTTGTAAAGTTGTCACGTGTTCAAAATGTGTTAATGGAATGATTCAAATAGCATTCAACAATAACACTGGTATTCTCAAATAACTTAAATAGCATAGTTAATGGGTTTAGTACATTAAGTGAACATTGTTACATGGTCTGTGGTAATACGTAATATCTTCTAAATATATTAAGCTATGTGTGTACCAAAGTTGGTGCTTGTATCACAAAATGAACAATATGTTAGCACTAAAATAAACAATTATTTAAACCTGTGAGGCGTTTTGGAGTTAACGTAAACTTGTCTAAACATCAAGAGAGGGGACGACTGTTGATACTCCTCTCGTGAATATAGGCTAGCTAGTAAATAGCGTTTGTTGATAGCCAATATAGAAAATATCCGCCATTTTTAGTCGCCATCTTGAAACAGCTGGATACGAATGTCCGACAGGATCAAAAGTAGCATATTTAAAATAGCAGCATGTAAAATCATAATTATGAAGACAATGTTATCTCTCTATCTGGTTTATTTCTCCAGATGTGAAGAAATTTTGCTTTTAAAGCCGCCGTCTTTAAAATTGGCGGATATTAATATTGGAGAAGGTCATATGTAACATATTTGAAATCGGTACTTTGAAAAACTTTCATTTTGAAACAAATGTAGCGGTTCTGACTGAAGCATTTGTGAATGTGTGGACAATATTCGTTTTAGCGGACGTCATTTAAAAAAAGTGGCGGATACGAAGGTCGACCAAGGTCAAATACAAAATATTTTAATATATTGGAATCGGCTGTTCACATACCTATATTTTGACCATAAAATTAGCTCTCCAGGTCGCGTAGGTAATGAGATATAGGGTTATTAGTCTTGGCATCCGCCATCTTTAAAAATGGCGGATGCTAATGTCGGAGAAGGTCAAAAGTAATATTATATGAAATCGCTGATCCCGAACATCTATGTTTCAGTACCAAAAGGACTGATTTATTTGACGTAGTTACTAAGATATGAGAAAATAGGTTTACGGCTGCCATTTTGGAAAATGGCCGCCATGGTAATCAGGATGCCAATTCGCAGAGGCCCAATATCCAGATTTCTTCTAAATATATGAAGCTACGTGTGTACCAAATTTGGTGCTTGCATCACAAAATGAACAATATGTTAGCTATGCCGCCCCACTAATAAGATACAACACAACAAAGTAATTTCTACAAACAATGAGTCCTTACGTTGTGAGATATCGAGCTCTTAGGACAGATTTAAAGCACTTGACATGTTATCCCCTGACTGATCTGTTCATTCGAATAGCATATCGAGTTTTATAGAAAACATTCGTCCCTAATACCACATAATATTGTAATAATTTTTATTATTATATTATATGCAAGTATTGCACACACGCACGAACGTACGCGCGCGCACACACACGCGCACGCGCACGCGCGCACACACACACACACACACACACACACATACACACACACACACACGGCTGCCTCTGGACAAACTAAATCCTGATCCTGCGGACGTCCCTGGAGATGGGAATAGCAGCCGACAATATGAGTCAGCGGAATAAAGAAGCTTTGTGTATGGTGGGCGAATGCTTAAGGCGGGTGTGCGTGCAGAGACGTCGATACGACGTCTATTGAATACGAGAAGCAGCGAATGATTCGAGAAATGTGGGGAACAAACGGTGTAAGATTGCTTGGTCTATTAATACAAACTTAAGTTAAATTAAAGAAGACGTCCTTACAGAGTGTGCACACTGGCATGTCTCTTCGTCTTGGAGACTGTGTAAATGACAGAACAACAACAATGGTGTGCTTGTTCGACAATGTGCTAATAGTGTACACTGATGTGAATTTAATGTTACCAAAATAGAGAGAGACGGTATTCTGTTTTGGATGGTCATTATGAAATACTGACTAGTCAGGTGTATGAAGTGTACGAAATAAAATGTTTTAGAAACAAAAGGTTGGATGATGAAACATCAATTTGCGGGCGGGTGGGTGGACCGACAGGCATACATACATACATACATACATACATACATACATACATACATACATACATACATACATTCATACATACATACATATATACAGATAGACAGACACACAAATAGGCAGACAAGCAGACATACTCAAAGACAGACAGATATACAGACATACATAGATACAGACAGATAGACAGACGGACAGACAGATATACAGACAGATAGACACACAGGCAGACAGACAGGCAGACAGGCAGATATACAGACAGACATACAGCCATACAGACATACATACACAATACATACACACAGATAGATAGACAGGCAGATAGACGAACAGACTGACAGATATACAGACATACATACAGACAGACATAGATACAGGCAGGCATATAATTATACATACAAGTGATCCACTGTTGGAACAATTAAACTGGCTGCCACTACCGGAGCAGTTGGTGTATAAAGCAGTGAACGAGTTGGCACCAGACTATATGTGTGCGTTGTTCGTACCAGCTCAAACATCTCGACCAGAATAACCCGGTCAAATGAAAGAGGGGACTTGTATGTCCCTAAAGCACGAACCTATGTTTTCGAGAACTCCATTGTTGTAAATGGCGCACAAATATGGAATGAACTAGACCCAATAACTAGAAACTCTCTCTCATTCTCTCTCTCTCTCTCTCTCTCTCTCTCTCTCTCTCTCTCTCTCTCTCTCTCTTCCTCTTTCTCTTTCTCTCTCTCTCTCTCTCTCTCTCTCTCACTCTCTGCCTTTAAGACGACAATAAACATAATGTTTTTAACTAGAAAACCGTGACGCACAATACAATGAGCACCTTACTACACGTTTTATTATATATATATATATATATATATATATATATATATATATATATATGTTCATACATACATACAAACATACATACATACATACATACATACATGCATGCATGCATGCATGCATGTATACATACATACATACATACATACATACATACATACATACATACATACATACATACATACATACATACATACATACATACATACAGATAGACATACAGGAAGATAGACGAACATACAGAGAGACGGACGGACGGACGGACGGACGGGCGGGCGGGCGGGCGGGCGGGCGGGCGGGCGGGCGGGCGGGCGGGCGGGCGGGCGGGCGGGCGGGCGGGCGGGCGGGCGGGCGGGCGGGCGGGCGGGCGGGCGGGCGGGCGGGCGGGCGGGCGGGCGGGCGGGCGGGCGGGCGGGCGGGCGGGCGGGCGGGCGGGCGGACGGACGGACGGGCGGACGGGCGGGCGGACGGACGGGCGGACGGGCGGGCGGACGGGCGGACGGGCGGACGGGCGGGCGGACGGGCGGGCGGGCGGGCGGACGGGCGGGGGGCGGGGGGGGGGGGGGCGGGGGGGGGGGGGGGCGGGCGGGCGGGCGGACGGGCGGGCGGGCGGGCGGACAGGCAGGCGGACAGGCAGGCAGGCAGACACAAAGACAGACACAAAGACAGACACATAGATAGACAGGCAGGCGTAATTGTATTTGTATTTTTTCCTCCTCTCATTTCCAACGAGCGCTACACCGGTTTGCAGTGAAGCGTGCAGTGAACTGCGTCTTAGCCGCCGCACACAAACCATGCGTCACCCGCTCAACTATTAAACCGTCGCCGAACATACAAGCGGAATAAATGCCTCCTAACGCCGGCTAGAGCGTCTCAATAACGAGCCGCCATCTCAGCGACCGGAAGTTTCTCTCAAAAGAAGTGTTAGGAATGTTTTATGTGCCTACCGGCGTTGTCACTTTAGGTGCATGTTTTCGAATGTCGTTAGACAGCGCCTGGCTGCGCTTGAATGCACCCTCGCCCGCCCGCCAATCCCATATGTGTCAGCACCGCTTTTTGTCCGACTAGGCTGCTTGTCAGCCTAACACACACGCTCACCAGTTGGTCTATGAGCATATCAGTAGAAATGTTGATAGTCAGCCAATCTGCATACCTGCGCCTGCCTGCAGCGAGCTTCGCCTGCCTAAGGCAATTTAACTGCTCTAGCCTGTGCGTCTGCTTTCTAGTCCGTGTATTTTGATATGTATATGTTTGTCTCCATTTATGCCCGCGGGTTTATATTATACCCACTACTTATGCTTGTATATCATAAATTATGTTAACTCTTTTCACTAATAATTTGTCAAAGTTTCATGATAAACGTCTTTATTTCAGTGGCTGTTCGTGGTTAGTTCATCAGTGTGTTGGTGTTCTTCCCCCTCGACTGTCGGCCGCCTTCATTTGTCACGCACAGTCAGAGCACATCAGAGACATGCTCAGTCAACACAAAGCGAACGAAACGAGCCGATGTCGTTGCGACGAATCAGATTACGATCGCGTGAGCACCTGACGCATCAACTCAAGCCGTACATCAAACGTGTCGCGTATAACAAGTCGACTACACGACAGTGTGTTCGTTTATGTCGTCTGCCCTGCAAGTGTACCACGCGACCCACATTCGCCTACAGATTTACGGTAATAAAACAGGCGACAACATAGCGGCTTTGTGATTCGACACCAGCGTCATTTCCGCGGGGATGGACTGTTCGCTGTCGTCTTGTTATTAGGACCGTTGTCGTGTGTCAGGTAAGGCTAGGCCGGCTGTCAGGTGAGCTTGACCTCGGTCACAGTGTCTCTCGCGAACGCCACTAGCGACGGCGACCAGGCGTACATAACGAGCGTGTTGATTATGTTCCAATCCTGTCTTGGCTGCGTTTTGTGAATGGGCGTTTCCTGTCCCCGCAAGCGGTTACGTCTGACCTGGATTGTTTCATATGTTGATTCACTCTGCAGAGGTAGAGTGTCATCAAGATGTTACGCCGGGGAATTCAGAGTGAGCTGTGTCTGGATTGTGTAGCTTTCTCCGCTGAGCAAATGAACGAGGAGTACAGCGTTGAATCGTAAGACATGGGTGTTGTCGTATGTGTTCTGTTTCGCCATTAATTGGTTTAACAATAATGGTTGCGTTTTAGTGTGTCGGTGTGGTGGGGTACATATAGGTCGTATATGTGTATGTTTATGTGTAGTGATAATGTATTTATGTGGTTGGTGTGATCTTTTAAGGATATGTGACGTTTGTGGGTGCGACTCTCTTACTCACTCTCTCTCTCTCTCTCTCTCTCTCTCTCTCTCTCTCTCTCTCTCTCTCTCTCTCTCTCTCTCTCTCTCTCTCTCCATCTGTCTGTCTGTGTGTGTGTGTGTGTGTGTGTGTGTGTGTGTGTGTGTGTGTGTGTGTGTGTGTGTGTGTGTGTGTGAGTGGTGTGTGTGTGTGTGTGTGTGTGTGTGTGTGTGTGTGTGTGTGTGTGTGTGTGTGTGTGTGTGTGTGTGTGTGAACGTGTGTATTTGTTGGTGTATTTGTTGTATGTGCGTTTGGATACGCGTATGTAAATATGCGCATGCTGATGTATGCAAGTTTTATGTCGGTGTATGTGTGTATATATAATTATGTTTTTATGTGCGTGTGGTGTGAGTGTTTATATATAAGCTTATGTGTATGTGTGTGAATCTGTGCCACCCATGTACACTTGTTTCGACTAGCGTTCACCATGCGGAAAACACACCGTATGGCGTCATACATAAGCTCTTCAGCAGTTGTGCTTGACTGGCGGCATAGCATGCGATATCGGTTGTTAACCTTTCTGCCCGCAGCCCAACTTGCAGGTGGCTAGACTTACATGGTGACTCATGATGCTTTAAACAGTTGAATTTGCATAACTAATAAAATAACCATTATAAAGGAAATACACTGAGCTTTCACCGCATCATTACTGTTGACTGACTTAGGCTCTTTACGTAACATTAGGTCACAGTCTGAACATAACACGTAAGTCCCGAAGAAATGATATTATACTTCCTCCCACGCGACTTTCCGTGCTTACCTTTCTAATCATCTGCGCTACTGCACATCAAAGGCAACGTCAGTAGACCGAGTCGCGAAGCTTGCATGATTTCGACATCTTTTGAACTATATTATGCTAAATTAATGATGCAATAACCAGAGAAGGCGAGATACGGGTTAAACCGCAATGTTGGTACATGTTATCCATGTTACCCGTTGCATTGGCAACAACTGCATTTTCGCACCTTACAGCTATTCTACTGGATTTTATCTGATACATTGTTAGCTCATGGGTTACGTTAGCTTCTAGCTGCTTCCAATAAACCTCTTGTTGTGACAACATACTAAACTGAAATATTTGTTCATGTTACCTGCTGCTCTCAATTAACATAGTAATTCAAGTAACGCTATGCAACGGAACCACAAACTGTAAAGAACAGAATAAATGTCCACAGGACGTTGTGGTCTTACTGTATTTGAGAAATACTACAAGTTGCCATCTGTTAGCCATGCACCATGTTATGCCGGATACGACCGCTGTTATGCCAGTTTGCTCCTGCTTCAGAATGGAGAGCACAGTGGCTCAGGGGTAGAGCTTCGGACTCTCGACAACGAATCCTGTGCTGCGGTGTTAAAACCTTGGGCAAGTTTTTTCACTCTACATTGCTCTAGTTAGTTCAGCTGTCTAAATGAGAATCTGGTTATAAACAGTGGTGGATATGCGTACGAGCAGCCTTAGTGCATTAATGGTAGCATATGGCTGGATGTTTGTGTAAAGCGCTTTGAACGGTCCTGAGGACTGCATACTGCGCTATATAAGAACTTGACTTGTTTTACGTTTAAACATACTGAATTTAAGTTATCAATTTATATGCTGAAGTCAGATGAGTCATTTTTTGATGTAAAAGTACAGTATTCTGTATGCTTCACAACATAACACGATGTGCATAATCCTAGGATCATATGTAATATAGATGTATAATATAGATGTTGTAACATCTATAATATTGATATTTAAATATTGTATGACTTAAACCTGGAATTTCTTCACTGAGAATCGTGCACTCTAACCACCATGCCATGGCGCCCCACAATCAGTATCATCAGCGGTTCCCATCACCCTCCTGCCTATCCTTTGTACCTTTCCATGTCGTACACGCCTCCTCAATGTGATTCTCACTGTGTATGTGTTCATGTTTGTATCTACTAATATTATTGTGTATGTATGCGTATTGGCAGGTCACCCAGCACAAGATACAATTATTCTCCTTTGAAAAGTTCAGTAAAGTATATTGGTTTGCACAACGCAATCGCATTATTACCGATACCTCTTGTTTTTGCAGAGCAAATCGCCCATTTCGGCGGGCAATGTTAGTCCACGTTGAATACACAGACCCACATTGAAACTTCTGCTACTATGTGTCTTCGAGACGCACAAGCCTGGAGCTGGCCGGATGTGTCGAAGCGTACTCCGTCTCCATAAACTAGACTCAATACACTCTACAATACCACACCTGGATTGCTGATATTATACGATGCAACCTGTTCTCCAAAGCAACAGCGAGTTGGCGCTGTGGGCGACGCTGTACCTGATATGGATAATAGGGTTTCTCGTCAGCAACGTTATACTGATGCTGAACATCATCCGGCAGATACGTCGCCGCCAACGTGTCTGTTCAGTTGTGTTGATCTTGTCGCTGATCGCCTCCCAGATACTCATCGGCTTCGTCGTTTTGCCCGCGGCCGTAGCCGGGCTGTTCTCCACTCCCTACGGAAATTCCGTCTTGTGCAAACTGTACCGCTACACATCGCTTGTGTCGTCCGTTGCGTGTGCAGCAACTCTGGTCGTTATCATCGTCGTCACCCGAAAGGAGGCCATAAGTGGCCGTCTCTCTCCTTGTCGCATCGGGGGAATCGTCAGCGCGGTGTGGGTGGTCTCACTCGTGTACGGTACGAGAGCTTGCGTTGTCAACGACATCATCAGAACTGATCGTGTCGTCCGGTGTGCCGTGGGCAGTCGCTATGAAGGAACTGACAACGCGTTTTCGGCAGTCGACGCGGTGATTCTGTTCCTCCTGCCGGCGTGTGTCCTCTTCTGGTTCTACGTTGTTCTTGCTAAAGCAGCCAGCGGTATGGTCGGGACAACTGCGGAATGTCGCCGTGATGCAGGTCGGGATGGCCAACCGATGGAACCGTCCAAGCCCGCAAATGGCACGACGTCTGGGTGTACCTCACAATGTACGAAACAGGCAGTGGCCAGTGAGGGCGACAGACAGTTGAGCGACGCTAACACATCAGGCGAGGCAAGAACCGCGACTCTCCAAAGTGATTCTGTCGAAGGCCATCACGCGAGATACACGGATGATGTTAGACAGGAAACACCACATCGATGCGACAACATGCACGCTAGCGATTCAAACGACGTCGGTGAAACGAACCACGCGACACTTCCGGTTGAACCTTGCGACATGTGCGACACACACGACGCGGGAGATACCGCATCGGCTCAAACTAATGACGTCAGAGGTTCGACCGACGACACGAACAACGAAACAAGCGACACGTTAGACGCAAGAGGAAGAGGCAACCAACCACATCAGGATAACAGCAATGACGCAACCGGTGTTCAACTTCCGGTTAACTCTGGGGCCATGAGCGACACACATATAGCGGGGAAAACCGTGGCTGTAAACGCAAGAGGAAATGCTAACGCAAAGAAACCGGAAACTGGCGTTAATGATAACATGACCGGTAAACTACACATGCTTATCGCTCTCGTTTCCTGCTTCATGTTAACAAACTCAGCACCGTACGTTTGGCAGATTGTACGATATCTCAGTGACTCCGATACAGTCCACGATAACTACCGACATATTGACTTAGCGGTATACTTGTTCAGCTACTCCAACGCGTGGCTGTATGCATTCATAATATTATACTATTATCGCTCAGTCTTTCCGGTGAATCCCGCTTTGCCATAAACATATAGTGTGTAAGAAATGTACAATTGATGCGGACGCTGGATTATGATGGACAACATAAGGCTACCAGCATCGGCAGTTGTTGCTGTAGCCAGTGGGTAGTTTGAGACACAAATGTCCTTTCTGACGTTTTGCAAACATAACTTGTTTCATTCATAAACATAACATCCATGCGTGATACATTAAAAAATATATTCTGCGGAACGAATATCAACCCTTAAATATATCGTCAAATAAATTATACTTTAAAGCCGCCTTATATTTTACGTTCACTATTAAAATTTATTTTCGTTATGTACTATTTAAGTTGGCACGAATCCTCGTTGCCATTGTAGATTTAATACATAAATTATATTAAGTGTTTGATAAGATTAAATGACAGCAGAAATAATCAAAGTGGCTACCTCTTATTAGCGTTCACTCCTTGAAAATGACCACGCCTTGAAAAACAATAACCACAATGTGTTTATTGAAACGTGTCCTAAGTAAATTGTATTAATCAGCTCCGCTGGCAAAGACTAATATACACGTTAATAAAGACCTAATTGATTATCAAAGTAAATAGCGGCAAATATCAAATACATAACTATGACTGTCTTTAACATTAAAAAGTAAATATAGTGGTAAAAACGTGTGTGTGTGTGTGTGTGTGTGTGTGTGTGTGTGTGTGTGTGTGTGTGTGTGTGTGTGTGTGTGTGTGTACCACAAATTTCCAGAAATGCACGTCTGTGTATTCGACCAGATTCTATAATAAGGCCACCCCCTTAATCACACCACAATCTGATGAAAACTGAATTTGTTTATTTACTCTGAGCCTCATTAAACCATTAGCATTGATGCGCATCTCAGCTTGGTTTCTAAGGATTTAGACGCAACAAATGTTACCGAATTATTATTATTATTATTATTATTATCCCGGAAGATGTACTCAATCATCCCAGCATCTAAGCAATAATTGCCCATACCCCTGCTACTATCATTTTCAGTTTCAGTCCCGTCACCTCTGAGAGTATAGATACGTTTTATGTTTAAATAAAACTCGAGAAAAGCCACTGGAGTTGATGGCATTCCTGCAAAAATGATAAAATCTTGCAAAAACACAATTTCAGAACCACTAGCAAAACTAATCAACTACATCTTTGCGACCTCACTCTTCCTAAACAGACTAAAAGAAGCACAAACTATCCATGTGTATAAGAAAACAGATCCTTTAAACAAACAAAACTATACATCGCTTAGCATCCACCAGTTCTCTCAAATATTTGAAAAATCCACCAACTTCCAATTAAGTACTTAATGTGAGAATATGTTCAGCCCTTTCCTCGTTGCTTTCAGTCCGGGCATGGGGTGTCAATCCATTCTGCTGAGATAAGTAAAGGATAGGCGCAAGACACTGGACAACCATGAGTATGTCGTACCCGTTCTCATGGATCTGATACAGGTATTTGATTACCTCCCTCACAACCTGCTCATAGGTAAACTACGAGCTTATGGACTTTCTGACAAATTATGTACGCTAATTAATAGTTATCTCAGCAATAGGAAACAGCGAGTGAAACTAGGACCTGATTAAAATGAGTGGGCTGACATCGTCAGATGTGTACCCCAATGCTCCATTCTAGGACTTCTTCTATGCAACGTCTTTAACAATAATATATTTCACTTTTTAGGGTTAGGGTTAGGGTCTTCTCTCTACAACTGACATCCTGACTTGTCCACTCAGAAACGTTCGTTCACACTGTGTGAAGACTGTTTTTCCACACTAGAATCATACACAATTAACCAGATGAAAGTTAGCCCAATTAAATTCCAAGCAATTAGCTTCGGAAAGATGGGTATCAGTGATATATCACATATTTTACATTTGAAAATACTACCATCCACTGTGAAAACTCTATTATGGTTCTCGGCATTGAGATTGATATTTGCTAACATTTAACAAACATATTACTAACATCTTCAAAAAGACAGCTAGACAGCTAGCGGTCTTAAAACGTCTGGGCCATCTCCTTACTCGACAAGGGAAACTTGCAATTTTTAAATCCTTCATAGCATCAAACTTCAACTATTGCCCTTTAATCTGACATTTTTGTAACCAAGCGGCCACCAACACACTTGAAAAATACAGGTTAGAGAATTTCGCTTCATTTACAATGAGTACTCATTCACGCATAATGACCTTTCAAAGACTGCTAATACCGAACACCTCCACGTTAAAAGGATGAAACAATTGCATGTGAAGTATTCAAAATTGTAAATAATATTGCTCCACCTTTCATTCAAAATCTTATAATTCTTAGATGCTCCCAGTATTCCGTGTGAAAAGTTAAAATTGCGGCCGTCCCTAAGGCAACACGTCAACATATGGACTCGTATGTTTCGTGCATGATGCGCCCCGGATCTGGAATAGTCTGATAAATGAACTACGAAACATTCTAAACTATGGCGCAGACTGATCAGGAAGTGGCACGGTCTGTCGTGCAAGTGTTCTATGTGTATAAGTAACCGGCTACAATGTTTATCGCCATGCCAAATTTTACGAACAAGTATTTATTGTATATTGCATGCATTTATTTTATTTTATTAATTTCTACCCGTATTTGATCCATTTTAGTGTTTTTATTGTAATGCTTTATATGGCTTATATTTGTGTGTGTCTTGTTGCTTTACACTTGTCCATCGGAAAATAGCGCAGATGAGCTAATGTTATGCGATTCATATGTAAACCGCCGTTAAATAAAGCTTATTGTATCTATTGTTGTCACTTCGATGGCCGCTTTACAACAGTTTTGCTGAGCAACCCGCCATCAAACCCTGTCCACTTATCCACAAAACGTCAAGGATAGCCTCGCTTAACCGACTGTAGCTCAGCTGCGTAACTTCGCCGAGAAGACAGTCTGGTGACTACCGGCGTTTGAATGCTATCCGTGTGGGATCAACAATGCTGCCACCTCACGGATACTAGTTAATCCTGCCGTAATTCCGATTTTATAAACAACTAAACAATTGTTATTATTTATTTGTTAATAAAAGTTTAATTTTGAATATTTTTTATAATACAACATTATCTGATAAAAAGGTATCCTTATTTAATTTGTTATTTCAAATTCGGCCTGAGAACTAATCAGTATCTCTACCCTAATCTGGGGTAAGGTCACCCTGACACAGTAATTCCCGAGGCAGAGTTGAGGGGCTGAAAAGTGCTGCCATCTCACGGAGTGTGGGTAAGCGAGGCTACGTTAGGGCATATTAAATGATATCATGTGACAGGTGCACTTTCTGCAAACACGCATATGGGCGACCATTTCCTTTCTTGCGGAAGTGTAACAGGTAGTACGGGTAACTTCTTTCGAAGAACGTATCCTGGAAATATAGTTCACGTAGCACGTAGCCTCCGAATAAACATCCGAGACAAACAACATCTTCAACATATTACCTTTAAAACATGCAAGACACGGAAGGAGTGCGTGAGGCTGTTCAGTTTGTTTAACACGTATGTATACATGCATACACCACATTACAACACATAAACCGTACACATACACACACGCACGCACACACGCCGCACGCACGTACGTACGTACGCACGCAGACACGAACCGGTCATCTATATTATAAGTTCACCTTATCGATAGAGTTTATTTAATGCTTTCTTGGACTAAATAAATAAGTGTAACCAAAACGTGTTTTAAAACAATATTGAGCCAGCTAGTGCTAGTAATTAATATTTCCCTTCAGCAGACCTTAGGCGCGTTTCTTTTACTTCATGCTAGGTTTCTCCTAGAAGCAAGAAACGTGTTGGACACCGTGATTTGGCGGCACTCCATTGACTACAACAAGCGAGTAGGGTCTAGACGGCATCAACCAGTCGCCAGCCCGCGATTGCCAGTCGAAAGAGTTCCTATAGGCAACATATGTATGTTGGTTGTTCGAACGTTTGTGAGGATTGCGGCGTGTTGTGTTGTAATGTGTTGTGTTATGTTGCGCAAGTAGAAGTGACATTTGTGTACAGCCAGCGGGTATCACAGCTATCGGGCTATCGATGTCCGTGTAGGTTCCTCACTATGATTGGTCATGTCAGCACGAAAAATCACTTTCTGGTGCTATCAGATATGACTCGGAGTCACGATGGAAAGTGTTTTCTTGGAAACTGATGTATGTGCATTGCACGTATTTTCCTGGGCACATTTGTCAGTATATACTAATATAAATATGCTGTGAAATGTCTTATGGGGATTATTGTGGAGAGTTGTTTGACATGTTGTTTTACACATAAAAATATTACGTTTATGCTTAAATAACGAGTACTGTGACATTGCTGCTGGCTGACTAATCTCAAATTATCTGGCATATGTAACATTATTTATCTGATATGTTCACCGAATACTGCGAGCATTGTTTAATGTCAAGTTAGACGGCAGAACACATTCAACACATTTTATTGTAGTATACAGACCATTATAATACAGAATCACATTTCACATAAAGCAGACAATGCATTAAAGATGTATGCTAAACATTTTTACTCATTAGTTAATATATTGTCTGTAAATAATTGGTATAAATGTGTACTACCAGTGTAGTGGTGCGTGTAGTGGTACTTTGGTAGGTCCGCAACAACGCTTGCAATTTGAAATGTACGGCAACGGGAACATGTTCAAATGTTAAACAATATAGCCAATTTCGAAACAAGGTTTTGGAAATATCGCCCAAATGGGCCCAGGTGAACTTTGATGTTTAGTCTTGTCCAATATTCCCATATTCAACATAGCAGACGTCAGATTACAAACACAATTAGCACGTTCTCTAATATCATGCAGATGAACAGTCACTACCGATTAATGTGTTTAGGCAGTTGAATGTCCTGACTACCCGAACTATCAGAATGGCACTTAGCATACGGTAACTCAACAATACATTAAGTAGGACGATTTGACTCAAGACTTGTCACGGAGCATCTGTCGACACATTGCACTTCTAAGGTCACCAACAAGCTGTCTCTTGAATGCAATGGGCAAACGGAAGGACTGGTGCTTGTGTGGTGACAAGTGGTCGAATTGTGACATGTCTATCGAATCATCATGGCGCGTGTTTGTGACATTCCACAAACATGTGTATCTCTCGTTAAGGATTTTCTTATATATCATTAACATAACGCCAAGTCTTTAACGATGCATACCGCCTTATCTGGGGTAAAAGAGACGAGAATGTCGACGTTTTACCGATGTTCATCGTCTGTTACACAATTCTTACACAGAATTACACAGGCGACCTTATTGACGATACCGTGTGTCAACCGTCTCGCCGTCAATGGAAGAACATTTGTAATTCAGCGAAGGTGTAACCAGAAAACAACGGTATGATATCGGACAAGTTGGTTGGAATCGGTGTAGACCTCTAAGCCCGTGAGTAGCACAGCAGACGACACGTGTTCGCTTCAATGTATATAAATATAATTCCTGAAATGAACACGTTCACATTTCAGCAACAGTATGTATAATAGCTATATACAATAGTTACAGTTATGTTAGACACTGTCAGTGGCTGCATTTGAATATAATTTATATTATGTTATAATCTGTTGCCTCGCTTGATGGAGCGCTGATTGCAGAACCTGTTCTTAACGGACTATACAACTATAAATAATTGGGTGGGTGAAGCGTCCATTTGGAATATTGTTTTTGAGAAACACAAATGAGTTTAGTACTCAACAATGTACACAAAATGTGGACAAATTCCTTCCACTTTTGGCTAATGTGTGTGTGTGTGTGTGTGTGTGTGTGTGTGTGTGTGTGCGTGTGTGCGTGCGTGCGTGCGTGTGCGTGTGCGTGTGCCTGTTGTTATCGCAAATGTTCCATGCACCCCAGTTGTGACAGTCTAAACTGAGGCGGTCGGCAAAACGGACGAAGAAAGAATGTTTTACTTAAATGCCAATGACAAATAAGGTTAGCCGCCTTACCACATACTAAATCTGGAAGTTATATCGTTTCTTTAGGTACCCTTTGAAGTTTTCGTGATTTTCTTTGGCGCATCTGAGATGAGGAAAGTCAAATAATCTACGTGTGTATGTATGTATGTATGTGTGTATTTGCATGCATTCGTATATGCAGGTGTGTGTATGTATGTATGTATGTATGTATGTATATATGTATATATATATATATATATATATATATATATATATGTATGTATGTGTGTATGTGTGTACATGTGTTTATGTGTGTATGTATGTATGTATGTATGTATGTATGTATGTATGTATGTGTGTACATGTGTTTATGTATGTATGCATGCATGTATGTGTGCATGTATGGGTGCATGCATGCATGCATACGTGTATGCAAAGAATAATCTGGAATTTCATAAGACTAACGTAACTCTCTATAAGCCAGGCTCAGATACGCTGCAGTATGCGATACTATGTGGGTAAAACAAGCATGAACTTTGTTACATTTACAACATTGCACATTATCCAAACAGCACAATTGTTTGGTGAATCTTATACATGACGTTTATGATTAATACTATATTATAATTTTAACACGGATATATCCAGTCCAAAATGAAATAGGATTCGGACGTGCATACGGAAAACCGAAACTGGAAATGATACCTACTGGTATAAGTTTGGGTAGAACGGGCTACTTGAGTGCCATGCGTGGACGGTGTAGACGTCAGGAAGTCCAACGAACTGGAAGCTGTGTGGGGCAGAGACAAAGGCATGAATGTCCAGTTCCGGATAAACTGATCCGGAACTGGGATGGCCCATCATGCAGTTGCTCTGTATGTAGGTAAACAGCCAACATGTTTGTCGCCATGCCAATATTATGAATATAGCTTTCATTGTATACATGGAATATGGATATGTTTAAACTATTGTAAAGCCTTCATTTATTCTTTAGATCTATTTATTTTAATGTTAAAATTTTTTTTTTTAATAAGTTTAGTCATATAATCACAGAAAATATGTTTTAATGTCTTAGATTATTTAAATTAGTTTTATATATACATATCATATATTCTCTACATTTTAATTTATATTTATGCTACTAATGTCTTAAATTATATATTATTTCAATCTATTTTAACAAATATACTTTGCATGTTTTATGTACCCATACATAAATATATAATTATTATTAAACATGCATGTATTATTATATTTATTTTGTACTCATTACCCTATTTTAAATGTTTTATTGCTGTCATTTTAAATACTCTGTATGCTTTTTATGATTTTATGGTCACTTGTGCGTGTAGTTCAATCACGTGTGACATTTACAAATGTCGACCTACCCTTGTGCGTGTAGTTCAATCACGTGTGACATTTACAAGTGTCGACCTACCCTTGTGCGTGTAGTTCAATCACGTGTGATATTTACAGATGTCGATCTACCCTTGTGCGTGTAGTTCCATCACGTGTGACATTTACAGATGTCGACCTACCCTTGTGCGTGTAGTTCAATCACGTGTAACATTTACAGATGTCGACCTACCCTTGTGCGTGTAGTTCAATCACGTGTAACATTTACAGATGTCGACCTACCCTTGTGCGTGTAGTTCAATCACGTGTGACATTTACAGATGTCGACCTACCCTTGTGCGTGTAGTTCCATCACGTGTGATATTTACAGATGTCGACCTACCCTTGTGCGTGTAGTTCCATCACGTGTGACATTTACAGATGTCGACCTACCCTTGTGCGTGTAGTTCCATCACGTGTGAGCTCTTGTCGAAGTAGCGGCCGACGAACCTGTTGTCGTATTTGACCAGTCTGGATTTTTTCATTATAATATATGGTTCGTAGAACATATGAAAATGTATCTAAAAAATAAGAACATACAATAAGATGTATATGTGTGTGTGTTGTGTATGTGTATGTGTATGTGTGTAATTGTGTGTGTTTGTGCGCGTGTGCGTGCGTGCGTGCGTGCGTGCGTGCGTGCGTGTGTGTGTGTGTGTGTGTGTGTGTGTGTGTGTGTGTGTGTGTGTGTGTGTGTTAAGTTGGGAATTCTCTACTTCTGTCATTGGCTGCTGCGTAAGAACTGACAGAGCAATGAAAATGTAATTATTCTCAATGTGCATATATGGCTATTAAGGATTCAAAATAATGGTTGCCCGTTTACTAGGCTAGGGTCAAATTGCATTTTGTTGTTATATCCTGGCATTTGTTTCTTACAACATTCTCTGTCGGCAGTCTCCAATTCTTCTATCTATCATTTTCTTCTATTCTTCTCCCATTATTTCTAGGTCACTCTTAACGCAAACCCAATCGCTATTTCGGTCTTCTTCGCCTCCATTTCCCCTCCACTGTTTGGGCATCTGCTCGCTTTGCCACTTTTTCATCTCCCATTCTTTCCACATGACCAGCTCATGTATTCCTCACCAACTTTGTATTAGTACTTTTCTTCACTCCAACCTCCACTTTCATTTTATCCATTTTCTCTAATCAGTTGTTTTAACTCACGCCATTATTCTTACCAGTTTGGTTTTGGCAAACCTGGACCTTCTCCTGTTGTTTCTCTATTAGTGCCATCGTCTCTAGTGCATTCATGTATGTGTGGGTAATACACGAGCTGAGCACATGCGTCTGTCTCCCATCACCCCTCCGACTTTCATCCAAGCGTTTGCCCCGGTTGTAATCCTTATTATAACCAAAGCAATTAATCTAGTGGAGTTTGCACTGGGAAAATGTCACTTCCTATCGAGAACTTTTTAATTGCAATACGCAGCGTTACATGTTGTGAAGTTACTGGTTGAAAACCACCGCCACACGCAGGCACGCACGCACGCACGCACACACACAATAGCACAATGTATTAACTACAGCGACTGCATCAAACTCGATTTGGTAGTGGTGGTGATGGTGGTGGTGGTGGTGGTGGTGGTGGTGGTGGTGGTGGTGGTGGTGGTGGTGGTGGTGGTGGTGGTGGTGGTAGTAGTAGTAGTAGTAATAGTAGTAGTAGTAGTAGTAGTAGTAGTAGTAGTAGTAGAATAGTAGTAGCAGTAGCAGTAGCAGTAGCAGTAGCAGTAGCAGTAGCAGTAGCAGTAGCAGTAGCAGTAGCAGTAGCAGTAGCAGTAGCAGTAGCAGTAGCAGCAGCAGCAGCAGCAGCAGCCGCAGCAGCCGCAGCCGCAGCAGCCGCAGCAGCCGCAGCAGCCGCAGCAGCCGCAGCAGCAGCAGCACCAGCAGCACCAGCAGCAGCAGCAGCAGCAGCAGCAGCAGCAGTAGTAATAGTAGTAATAGGTTAACCATATATAAAGCTTGTTCAAACGTCTCTGCCACCAGCAAGACCACATCACTTGGAGCCTGTGAATATGGTGGTACGCCTGACAGTTAGGTTACCGATGACATACCTTATAGGGTTTAGAACTTGTCCTCCAGAAGTTGTATCTTGTCGCCGCTTGGCCGTGGTTTGGAACAAACTCGCCCTTGACCGTGTTGAAACTTAAAGTAATGTCAAATCGACACATGAATAACAGCACAAAGGTCTTTATGGTCACTGTTTGAATGGTACTAATTTATTTTTATTTTACTACATGGATATATTCAAGTAACATTTTCGATTATACAACTAATAAGTTCTACTCACTTCAGCGTTTCAGCCACCATCGGAACTGAATTCAACATTTATTGAGCATTTTCTTGTCTCCCGAGTGAAACCTCTAGTTGTTGTGGTTTCAACTTCGTTTGTGTGTTCATTTAGTCTGATGCCAAATAGTCTTCCTGTTTCACCGATGTAACACATATTGCAGTTCTTATACAGGATTTGGTACACACAATCGGTCTTGCATTTGTCTTCCAGTTTATCTTTTGGATGCAAAAGTATTTGTCTAAGGTTTCTGTGTTGTCTGACAGCTGATGCTATATCATGATGTTTTAGGATACGCTGTACCGGTTCCGTTACTCCTTGGCCACATGATACCTCTGGACTTCTCATTGTTCTTATCCTTAGTCTTTCTTCTTTGGTTTGCGACTTTTCTCTGACTTTTCTTATAGTTCACCTAGTGTAACCACACGGCTATAGTGGTTCTGTGACAATGTTGTTCCATCTGTCTAGTAATGTTTTTATGACCCCCAGTTTCTGATGTAGCGGGTGATGTGAGCTAATGTTCAGTCACTGGTCTGTGTGTGTCTTCTTTTGATACCCGAGGAGTTTGACCGATCCATCTTCCTTCTGTACTATCAATGTGTTAAGGAATGGCAGTGACCTCTCACTCTCTTCTTCATACGTGAACTTGACCTGTTGTATTAGTGGTGTTTAGATGCGCTGTCAATTGTTGTTTACACCCTTTCTTCACGATCTCCATTACGTCATCCATGTATCGTTTCCACAGTCGAGGCTGATATGATATATTACTGGAGCTGTGGCGATGGCTTGTTGTTCCAGCTATTCCATAAATAAAATGGCCATCAACGGTGACACTGGGCTTCCCATCGCTGTGCTAAAATTTTGTTAGTAAATAGTACCCTTGACGCTGAAGTATGTTGTTGTAACGACAAATTACAACAGCTCCGTAATGTCCCCAACCTGTAAATGTATCATTTACTTCAGTGTTGAGTCCTCCTCCAGTCGTTTCCTACTAATGAGTAATATGTCATCAATTGGTGTCTTCGACTGGAAGTTTGTCTGGTGTTCCTGCAGAGTTTAGTCCCTTACCTAGTACTCTCGTTTGGTCGTCACTTAGCTAGTATATTGATATGTTCACCACCCATGTTTTTTTAGTTGCGTGCCAGTCAGATCAATGTTGTTATCATCGTAAGGTGCTGTCTGTGCTGTCAGTCCTTTCAGTTTGTTTATCTGTCGCCATTTTGAACTTTCGAACTTTCTCTCTCGTGGACTCTCGTTACGTGCGAGAACACGTGCTTACACACGTTTCTAGGCAACTGTTAATTGATTTCGCGCGTAATCGCTACTTTCAAATTTTCTAAACCACCTATAGATTGTTGTCTATTAGACTGATTCGCTCTCGTATTACGTCTTTTTCTGCTTTCTTTATAATGTCTCTCGCCTTCTGAGTGTTGATGCCACAGCTGAGTTTTAGACTGGGAGGTGTTACATTCTCATCGCGGCAACGCAATAAAAACACCAGGTGATTTCTGTGTCGTGCGATTTCTTCTCATACGACTCCTGTTCACGTATTCTCCGGAATGTGCTCTGTCCATACTCTCTTCTTATATTCGTGAAAATTTCATCAAGTTGGAAGTATATTATTCAAGTAAAACTTCTGAATACACAACTGCTAATTTCTACTCACCGAAACGTTGAAATGAGTCAAAATTATTAGTTGTGTAATCAGAAACGTTACTTGAATAATACACTTCCAATTGATGTACATTTTCATGAATACATGGATACAATTTGGGATCATGCCTGAGTGACCTTAATTATGAGTTGACTCTATTACAAAATTGACCATTCGATTGCAATTCGGTTGTATTTGTGATAAGGTACCATCGACATTGTTTACTGTGTGCGGTGCAGGTAACACTGGCTGACGTCGAAACGATCCACAATAGCAAAACGAATTGTCTTACGGTTTACAAAATGTACACACTACTGCACGTTTTGTGGTCACTGCACCTCTACTGCTACTGCTACTGCTACTGCTACTGCTACTGCTACTGCTACTGCTACTGCTACTGCTACTGCTACTGCTACTGCTACTGCTACTGCTACTGCTACTGCTAATGATAATGATAATGATACGGCGGCGGCGGCGGCGGCGGCTGCGGCTGCTGCTGCTGCTGCTGCTGCTGCTGCTGCTGCTGCTGCTGCTGCTGCTGCTGCTGCTGCTGCTGCTGCTGCTGCTGCTACTACTACTACTACTACTGACAATAATAATAATATAACATAGTTATCGTGTTCTGTACATAGTGTACTGGATAAACTATTTTGTTTTATACTTCTATACTGTTCGAACTGTATTGTTCTGTACTTACTGTACTGGGCGCACAGTCTTGTTCGCCTTCCACATAGTTATCAACTCCTTTTTGGACTGTGGCATCTGCAGCCCGTGGCGAATGTGTTCGAAAGCGGCGACAACGAACAGCTGACAAGAGAAAAATAACAGAGAAAATCACTTATGACTTATCAACGACAGCTGATAACATCAGAAAAATAACAGAACACAATCATTTATGACTCATCAACGAACAGCTGATAATAACATAAATATAAAACAGAAAAATCACAAACATAAAGTGTTGATGACTGAGCTTTAGACTGAAAACAGCAGCACCATAAACGGACACAAATAATTGCAATTCTTTATTGCATGATCTCAAGTACAGGCTCACAAATAACATTCGACTATAATCTCCTTATAATGTCGATTTAATTAAAATAAATTATTGAAGATGCTAATGCAACTAATATTATTACCAAATTCATTCAATTTAAATTCCAATGTCATGATGATATACTAAATATATTATCTATAGAATTCATACATTCATAATCAGACGATGTTTTATTCTATATTTCATTCAACGTTTCTTATTGAAACAAGATTCTAAGTGTGAAGTGTTCTTTGCCTTCATTATTACTCACCTGATATGTCGTCAGATTTTCTCTTTCATTGTCGAGGTGTTTTCGGAGTTTTTCTTCAATATTCGGCATCGGCATCAAGTCGATATCATTGAGAAAAACATACGTAGTATTGGCATTTTCCAATGCAATATTTCTCAAGATATTGACCGGGTAATAATACCTCTACAACAAAAATGACACTAATATCGACGTGTTACTCGTAATATTACAGTATTAAAAAGTGAGAACATAACAAACTTTGATAGAAAACAAATCACTAATCGAAAACAGTGTTACAATCAGGTATCCATCGAACAAGACGAAATGAGATAAATCAATATTATGACATCAGAACCAAACTTTAAATCGCAGGAATTTACTTGTCCCGAACACAAGGAACGTCTTACACATGTCATTATGTTGAACACATGTTAGGTGTTGCGATACTTTCGCTTCTTTGCAAGTTGCATGGACCAACAATTAATCGAAAGAATGAAGCAGACAGCATATGATAGATACACTGCTCACTGCAATTAAGACAGTTATATTGATCAGAACACGCGTTTTTAATAAAGTTCAGACTCTTTAGGGTTGCCGTATACGACCGTGACGTCATGTACATGGGTATTGGTGACCAGATGGATAGCGATGTTTGTCCTATTCAAGAAGGCTTTAGCTAACGTTTGACGGTATTCATCGACGACCTTTTTTCTCAGGTACACGCTGACAGACATCGGCCCTACAGGAAAACAAGAAACGTAACTCAGCACAATTCAAACAAGCCAACCTGCTAACGAGTGAACGAAAGAGCGAACGAACGATTGTTTTTCACATTCAAACATCGGCACCATATATATGTATGTATATAAATATATATATATATATATATATATATATATATATATATAAGCACATATTATGTATGTTACTAACAGTATTTTCGAACATAGTTGTTATTACTCAATTGATGTAATCACCGAACTTACATATATTCCATGCTAATTAGTTCGTTTCAGGGTCATTAAAGGGAATAACAACAAGGCATTATATACATTTCTTTTGTTGCATATACATGAAGTATACTATTAAATGTAACATTTGAGTGTGTTTAAAAAATACATTAAAATATCTATATGTTTAAAATGTTATATTAAACACGGCATGCCCGCAGATCCCGCGGAATTTTCAGATTTAATGAACTAAGCGTTTTACCAACTATGACGTCAAACCCCAGCATCCGTAAAAGCGCGGCAAAAATATGCATGTTTCAAAAAGCCCACTAACCTTTCTAACAGTGTGTAATATTACATCCTTATATTTATAGTCATACCTACCAAGCAACAACAACAACAAATGAATTAGAAATTCCACACTTTATGCAATGCCATTGGGCTTTTTGAAACATGCATATTTTTGCCGCGCTTTTACGGATGCTGGGATGTGACGTCATAGTTGGTAAAATGTTTAGCTCATTAAATCTGAAAATTCCGCGGGATCTGCGGGCATGCCGTGTTTAATATAACATTTTAAACATATATATATTTTTATGTATTTTTTAAACACACTCAAATGTTACATATAATAGTATACTATATGTATATGCAACAAAAGAAATTTATATAATGCCTTGTTGTTATTCCCTTTAATGCAATTCTGCAGGCTGCATGGGTTGTTTATTTATATGCTAGTGATAAGAACAACGCATTACGATCAACGAACACCCCAGTTAGATTCCTGTGTATACTCACATTTCCAGACGTTTGCCATTTCGACCAACCGTCCTACTCTCGTCTCGTCGAGTTGAGTTACCATGGTAACGTCCGTCTCTTCCGACGGCAGCGTGTGCGCCCCCAAGACGTTAATCTCGATCGTTGGTTTAATCTCCGACGACAACTTATAAACTGCGCATGTAGCCGTCCCTGTACTTTTGGCAACTGCAAACAAAGAAACATACTCATCAGTATGCATTAACTACTGTATTCATTTACATATGTCCATCTTCATTCTTGACGAATAGAACATCAACAGCAGCTCTCCAAAAGTCTTCTATCCTATAGTCTATACTGTGCGCCACCTTTTCAACTGTTTGTATATGTGTTCTGCTTTTGACAATCATTGTGACAAGGGCAACCTGCTATATTACTCTCCCGTGCAATATTACCCGTTCATCTTCTACATTTACCTCCACCCATCTTTTCGTTGTGTCTATGTCGCTATTTCTGTCTCTATCTGTGTGCGTGCGTGCGTGCGTGCGTGCGTGCGTGCGTGCCTGTTCCATTTCAAACCGATACGTTAAGAATGCATAGGCTTTTTATGTCTACGAAACGTCGCATCATCTTAGGAGTATGCAATACAACATACGTGTGTGGCAAGTGTAACAGAATACCATATTACTACGACACTGAAACGTCCACCAGGTCCGGGCGATGCATTGCCATGTTACATACCTGGCTTAGACGTTAGTGTGGTCTCAACTTGACCGACTTGTTCTACTGTCGAGGCAAAGAATTACAAATCATTCAGCTTAACAGTATTGTATCAGATGAGAACAAGAGTAAATTGAACAAAAATATTAGAATTAGCCATGCAAAACAGGCATACTGTTAGCAATGCGACGGTAACTTGTGGGATGATATAACAATCAGCACTTGTTGCTAGGACATCGTAAATTCATTCAATCAACCCGCGTTTTCCACTAGATTACGAGGATGATGGGTAGAATATGACATAATTCGAATCATGTAAACATTAAACATTAGGCAAACAGGCAAAAACTAAAAATTTGTTTTCTTCGAAAATGCATGCACTTACCTGGTGTAGGAGCTAATGTTGACTTTATTTCAACGTCATTTTCCCCTGCGACAAAAACGTATTTTCATTCAAAAAAGGCCGAAATCTTTAGCTGATGAACACATTCTGCTTTTGACAATCATTGTGTCAAGGGCAAACAGCTATACTAGTCTCCCGTGCAATATTATCCGTTCATCTTCTAGATTTACCTCCACCCGACTTTTTGTTGTGTTTCTGTCACTATTTCAGTGAGTTTGTGTACTTGTGTGTCTGTGTGTCTCTGAGTATTTGTGTATGTGTGAATGCACGTATGTCTGTCTGTCTGTCGGTCTGTCGGTCTGTCTTTCAAACTGATACGTTAAGAATGCATAGGCCTTTTACGTCTAGGAAACGTCGCGTGTGTGGTTAGTGTAACAGAATATCACTTTAGTGAGTCACTGAAACTGGCGATGCATTGTCATGTTACATACCTGGTTTAGACACTAGTATGTTCTTAACTTCAACGACTTGTTCTACTGTCGTGGCAAAGAATTACAAATTATTCAGCTTAATAGTATTTTATCAGACGAGAACAAGAGTAAATTGAACAAAAATATTAGAATTAGCCATGCAAAACAGGCATACTGTTAGCAATGCGACGGTAACTTGTGGGATGATATAACAATCAGCACTTGTTGCTAGGACATCGTAAATTCATTCAATCAACCCGCGTTTTCCACTAGATTACGAGGATGATGGGTAGAATATGACATAATTCGAATCATGTAAACATTAAACATTAGGCAAACAGGCAAAAACTAAACATTTGTTTTCTTCGAAAATGCATGCACTTACCTGGTGTAGGAGCTAATGTTGACTTTATTTCAACGTCATTTTCCCCTGCGACAAAAACGTATTTTCATTCAAAAAAGGCCGAAATCTTTAGCTGATGAACACATTCTGCTTTTGACAATCATTGTGTCAAGGGCAAACAGCTATACTAGTCTCCCGTGCAATATTATCCGTTCATCTTCTAGATTTACCTCCACCCGACTTTTTGTTGTGCTTCTGTCACTATTTCAGTGAGTTTGTGTACTTGTGTGTCTGTGTGTCTCTGAGTATTTGTGTATGTGTGAATGCACGTATGTCTGTCTGTCTGTCGGTCTGTCGGTCTGTCTTTCAAACTGATACGTTAAGAATGCATAGGCCTTTTACGTCTTGGAAACGTCGCGTGTGTGGTTAGTGTAACAGAATATCACTTTAGTGAGTCACTGAAACTGGCGATGCATTGTCATGTTACATACCTGGTTTAGACACTAGTATGTTCTTAACTTCAACGACTTGTTCTACTGTCGTGGCAAAGAATTACAAATTATTCAGCTTAATAGTATTTTATCAGACGAGAACAAGAGTAAATTGAACAAAAATAGTAGAATTAGCCGTGCAAAACAGGTATACTGTCAGCAACGCAGAGGGTAACTTGTGGGATGATATAACAATCAGCACTGTTTGCTTTACATCATTTATAAGTCACAATAACTAATAACAATCAGTGTGCCTATCTGGCCACCAGGTTAATAACTATGCCATGTGTTCGCATTGCAATGCAACATATCAATCTGAAACGGCCGACATATCAAAATGTACATTACTGTTTGACTGCAAACAAAACCATGGGAATGCTTCTGTAAAATCGGCTAATAAACCACGTACAATGTTGGTATGACCCCTATGCACGGGCCAACTGATACCTGACTCACCCCAGTATGATATGTTGGCACGTTGGTCGACTTCGATTGGGCTACTCGGGTTAGTCGCGTAACCGTAACGTGGTATTCGGTTTACGCTGCGCACGCAGTACCACGAGAGTAATCCAACTGAACAACGATGATCGTGATCATGAATCATGAATTGTGTAAATAAATTGAATAAAGTGATCAGTTGTTCAGTGTGTAAATTGTGATCTTAATCTTTTTTGTCTTAAATTATAATTCATAGAATGTGGTTACTTTAATGCATATTTAAATGCTTGTGTCGTGTAATGTGTATTTTATTTCTCGTTCAGTAGGGGGCCTACGTTCCCTATTGGCTGTCACTCCAAATGACGTAGTTACTCGAGTGAATCCTCTCCAAACCGCGATTGCCTCGGGTAGCGGTCTTGAAGATTGACCTTATTTATCTATGTCAAGAAGGGTCACGTGAGCAAGTGATCTTGGATGTTCGATTGGTACTCGGGTTACTCGAGTTACTCGCGTAGCCCAATCGAAGTCGGCCGTTGTGTTAGTGAAGGGTGTATCTATGGGTACGGTTAGGGTGTAAGTATGTCAGCTGCCATACATTACCTACGGCTAGCCTGGGCAGACGGACTTCTTCATAGGTAAACACCTCCGCTACAATAGTTTTATACACTCTAATCAGTCACACAAATTATGTTCACTGTCATTATTGTAGTAGTACTGAGTGAACGAAAGGTGAATCATGATGAATGAGTGAATAGACGTGTACTCAACAACAATAACAGGAATAAAAAATCATAGAATACATCCATGATACCGCTGATGAAAGAACACGGCCGAAGTCATAGACTTATATGTTGACATGCCCTTCTCAAACTATAAACCATATTACGAATTAAAAATAAATTGCAAAATTCACAGTTCATGCATAACCTTGCTAACGTAGTGCTTTTGTATTAAAATAATCGGTTTGTTTTAATTGGTAACTGAGTTATTACAGTTGCTAACTTATGTTACTATGACTACTAATCGGTGACAGTAGTTCAAATGTGTTTTTAGTACAGTTTGCATTGTCTGGCACGATGCATATACATAAAGCAGCTGGTTTAAAGAATCCTTGACACAGACCTTTTAAAGAGTAATTCCTGGCTTTATAAAGAATAATCATAGTCGTGTATGTAAATGAGTCTTTGTGTATATATGTGCTGTGGAAACCACAAATGTAGCACAACGAAAATCAAGGTAACATATATTTAACGTAGTCATACAATCCTAGTGGTGTTAGACTGTGGACGATCATGCCAATAATATAGTTGTGTTGTTGGCAATGTCGTTGTTGTTGTTTTTGATGATGATGGTGATGATGATGCTGGTGGTGGTGGTGGTGGTGGTGGTGGTGATGATGATGATGACGATGATGATGATGATGACATCGACAATAACGATTACGGTGTGTTTATTTATTAATACGATTGTTGTCATTTTTTGAAAGTTAAATTATGATGTTGGCATTGTGATGACAAAAATGCAATATGTTTGAAGGGGCTCAACAGGGAGAATTATTCAATCGAACACCATCTCGACTTATCCAAGAAAGGTTCACCTATATCACAATTAATGTGTACACAATTCCTATACAAATACCCACCGCGGCCTTTTTTTAACAAGATTTAACAAGATTGCCACCTAGAGAATCCACTCTAGATGGCAGGTGGACAAGGAAGCCGTTTGGCTTATCGAGAGTCCAACCTATCTATCTAAGTATACCCCGCCCGTCTTAGGTATATGTCAATTTTATTTTTAAATATATTAACACTACTAGCACTTACACAATCAGCTGATAATCTGTTCCATTCGTTTACTATTCTTTGAAAAAATGAAAATTTTCTAATATCTAGTCTACACTGCTTCTTTGCTAATGTAACTCCATGTCCTCTAGTCCTTCTCGCTTCCTTGACCGTGAAAAAAATATTTCTGTCAATATTTTCATACCCATTCAATATTTTAAAAACCTCAATCTGATCTCCTCTCAATCTTCTGGTTTCTAGTGTTGTTAGACCACATTCTTTTAGACGCATTTCATAACTAATATTCCTGAGTTTTGGTATCATGTTTGTTGCTCTCCTTTGTACTCTTTCTAGCATATCAATATCCTTCTTGCGATATGGCCTCCATGCTTGTATACAATATTCTAAATGAGGCCTAACTATTGTTTTATAAAGCGGTATTATTAGTTCTTTTTCTTTGTACACTATATTTCGCCTAATTAATCCAAGAATTTGGTTTGCCTTCGCTGCTGCAATTCCACACTGCTCTGATACCTTCATGTCAGCACTAATGGTAAAGCAAGCTACAGCAAAAATATAAGTAACACACCATCTCCTTTGAATAGAATGAGACATCGCCGAAACTCAAGATGGAAAGACACAAGCAAAAAAGACATGGGAAACAGCGGTCTGAGCGCAGAAGCTGTGACGAACACGTCAGCATGACGAAAGAAAAAGACCAGCCTTACCGATTGACCCCAGGTGAATCGAAACGTCAGATATCAAGAGAGACAGCGAACAAATCTGCACGGAACAGAAAGTATTGGCATGTCTGACGTCACATCCTGTCACGTACCTGCAGATCGTGCGTGCTGCAGATTCGTAAGTGGCAGAACGTAGAGAATGTTGAGTACCACGACGACGGCGACAAGGAGAAACACTAAGTGATGTGCACAGCAACCATACCTCCTCATAAGTCTACGACTACACATCCACCTGAGACTGCGTAGACTGCACAGTCTCATCTCTGCTCAGCACACCGACCTGCAACGAACATAGACATTTATTGACGATGATGACGATGGTGATGACCACGGTGATAATAGTACGAATATATTACGCGGGTGCTGATTACGATAATGATTACGATTAGAATCACGATCAATAACACGATCACGATCACGATCACGACTATGATTATAATGATAACATTAATAATAATACTAACCATAATTGTTGATGACGATGATGATGCTGATAATGATAATAATACTTGGTGATGGTGTTTATATCAGTAATACTGATGATAATGATGAAGACTATCATGATAATAATCAAAACAGTAACAATGATATTGGAACGGAACTTCTCCTCGTCTGATTGCAATTCCCTGCCAGTGTGGTTGGTGTACTATTACCAGATAACAGTTTATTCGCTTTAAACGTTAACGGGCGGTACAACTGCAACGTGTGTTCAAAGACATTTATTTACGTGTGGCTGAGTTCCAAATATGACAAGAAAATGTTTAAAAAATGCCATGTGGGCAATTACCTAGCATCTTATCCTTTCCTATGATTAACATAAAAGTATTACCTGTATATCTGCCAAGTTTTAACTTGTGGTATCAATTCGTTTACTTTCAAATCATCTTGTGTTTATAGTGCTTGAGAACAAGTGAAACAACTCTATCAATTAAAAAAAAAGTTTTTTCCAGAAACAGTTGTTAGTTTTATTTGCAAATTGCTTAATTATGTTAATTTTATTAAGTGCAATTTCCAATAATATGCTCAAAGCGCAGTACAAGACTAATAACCTAAACATTAAACATAGTAGATATATAAGCATAATCAATAAAATAAATTCTGATATAATAGCTATGGAAACAGTCAAATCATTTAAATCACTTCAATTAAATAAATTAATAAAAGGTATTTAAGCAAAATTTACATAAATTATACACAGTAATGGGTAGATAAAACGTAGGAGTTAAATAGTAAAAGCTGAAAGAAAAGAAAATGTTGCAGTATTCTGCTTTGAAAAGTATGTGTCTTTAGAGTCTGTTTGAACATTGATAGGCTTCCACTACACTTTATATGAATTGATAGCAAATTTCACAGTTGAGGTCCAATTACATTGAAGGAATGATAACCAACATTAACAAGCTTAGTATTAAAATTCATATTACATTAGAATTAGAAAGTTAACCAAAAATCTCACATGTATAATTACATGCAGCTGCGATTACAAAATTATTGGTAATTTGTGTAAATGTATAATATGTTTAATAATATGTTTCTACATTCAGTTTTTTATAGGGAGAGATTATGCAATATTTGCAATTATGATAAATTAGTCTTAAGCCATAATGTACCTCTACTATGTGGGGGTCATATAGATCAATGTTGGACCAAATAACTAGAGTCAGATTTAAATGCATTGGCATTGCAATATTATGATCAACTTCTATTGTTTTATTTATGCCAACAGCACGTAAATAAAATAGGCGCTCAGATGTCAATGCAAATGATTGGTACTAGATCATATGTCAATGCACAGGATCACTCTCTACATCAAAACTGGATTTGCAGATATTAATTTTGTCATAGAAGCTGTTTTATGTGAACATTTCTCCAAGGCAAAGCCAGACAACCAAGCCACTAAGTGTTATAGGAATCAATCACAGTGATACTTCTCAATGTTTTGTGAGATTTGTTTGAATATTTATATATTTCAATGTTAGATGATAATAATACTTTTAATCAAAATATAGTTATTTAGCAATTTATGAATAAAATAACTACCTTTACTGGAAAATTGAGATTTTTGTTTAATCAATAGTTGCCTGGCATATTCTTGGGTGCTGAACAGGGAATATCATCAACACATCATTATTTCAGATCACAAGTTAAAACTTGGAAAATGTACAGGTTAGACATATTTGTTAATCATTAAAGATCATGTTTTAGATAATTGCCCACATGGCCAAATCACCTGAGGCATGAGGGCATTGTATTAACATTTTATATCTTCTTGTCATATTTGGACCCAAGCCACACGTGAATATTATGCTTATTCTGACCAGCTTTCTTTCAGAGAAGGACATGTAGGTATATACGGTATGTGACGAGTGCTCAGATTGTATCCGTACCCCAAACATGAAAAATATAATTCTGGAGTGAACAAACGCCCAACTTTGGGTGCTTGTAACTCTGAAATTATCATATAAACAAAACCAAATATGTTCAGAATGTATGTGATGAATGTAGATGATGATGAAATTCCGGAGTGAACAAATGCCCATTTTTGGACAAATATTACTGCGGTCATGAGTGCAAAGAATAGGTGTAACAGACTCTGTATTCAATTAACCGTAACTTTATAACTAATTAGAATTTAACACTAACATTTTGCATTTAGCGATCATTTTATATATATATATATATATATATATATATATATATATATATATATATATATATATATATATATATATAATTAATATATATATAATATATATATAGATATATAGCTGTGTGTGAAATGCCATTAAAACTGGAGATGGTAACCCAGGAAGATATCTGGATATTGGTTGATGTGGATGGAATGACCCTATATTGTCTTAACCATAAATCTTAATAAGAACTTACCTTACCTGCAAAACATTGTACATGGGAGAATAAAAAAATTCTAACAGATTAATCATCATTACTGTTCATTTTGGACAGTTTGTAGTGACAATTCTGGACGTAAATACAAACACTCAACCATGGCTTTGGCGGTGTCTGGCAGTGTCATTGTCATTGATTAGCTTGCTTCAGGATAAAACTTAATTTTATTTTCAAATATCACCACCTATTGTTATTGTGAAACACAGCAAGGAGATTAACGGTTGTAATACCCCAATACTAATTCTGCTAAAGAGACACTAGTTATTTTATCACATACAAAAATTGTCTAGATTTGTTATGACCAGAGGCAGAGACTAAGAAACAAAAGGCCTCCACTGTCCATGGTACTCACTTTCGGGGTACTAATACTGGTGAACGATAATCAACATAAATTTGACATAAAAACACTTCTTTCTTCTGCTGCCGGATACCGCCTAGCCTCAACATGCTGAGGATACATAGACATTATTTAAAATAAATGGTACACGGAATAATCAACCGAATACGTACACACATTAAATAAATACGTACTTGATAAACAATTGATAAATAGAACACATTTGCAATGCGCCCTTCGGCTTCGGCTTCGCCGTTGCCGTTTTTGTTGAGTACGCCATCGGCATCAACACGAGCCGGTCGTCAAATTTATCAACAAAGGGACTTAATTATCCGTACCGACTTCCATACCCATACCAGGCCTTGCTGTAAGTGGAGGATTTTGCTGTGTACCAGTGGCTCGAAGTTAATTTAGATAGAATCTATAATTTTAGGTTTTAAAGAAACATTTGCACGCCGTACAACAAGCTCGAATCTTGATTCCTTGACCTTACCGAGTGGGCGGAGCGTAATTTGTAGCTACTGCGCATGACAAACAACGCAAACCACAGTCAAAAATGTGTTCTCTACTGTTTTGTTTTCGCAGACGAAATAACACGAACGTTGTTTGTACATTACAAGATTAGTTTAGTTATAATGATAGTATGTTGTGTTGTAGAACATCCCTGCTAAATAAACATAACAAAATAAACAAAACACAAACCTAACTCAGACATGCCACATGATACGGATTACCCGTCTCCGATACGGATTTTGGCGGTTTTTTTTAAGTGATACGGCCGTACTCCGTTTTAATACAGATTTTAACAAAATTTATGGAGACATTATTTTTAAGCACATTATGCCTTGTATGCGTCACAAAACTATACTGCATAATGGAATAATTGTTTACTGTTAGTGACTAAGTCAATTCGAAGCGAACGAACTAAACCACCGATTAGTTTATTGTAGCGCGTAATAGATGGCGTGCTGGTACATTTTAGTTCTGAAAACTGCGGCAGGTGCCTCAACGAATGCATGGGGAATGGGCGCGTGGCAGGCGCGTGCCGATTATAAAAAGCAGCACAGGAAATGGAGCTCGACGCCGAGTTCAATGAAATCGCCTGCATTTCTTATTTCAAAATGTTGACCCTTGCCAGTGAAACTTCGATATACGCGCGAACTGCTGAAATAAAATGTCATTATTTGATGACTCTGTCTATTTTGCGGTACGCAATTTAAACGTGCTGAAGTGAAGTAAAACTTCGGTAATCTTCCAGTTAAATGACCCCCAAAATCGAGAAAAAAACGTTTTGAAAAGCCCTTTATAACTTATATTATATATTAGGCTAGTCAATTGGAAGGTCTGATTAATGATATGGATTGATAAGGATTATTACACCATTTTAGGTCAAAAATACGGATTGCCATCCCAAAAATGTGGCAAGTCTGCTAACTAGGGACCTGCAAAAAATCACAAATACCTTTACCATGTTTATGGTGGTGCACATTGATTGCATGTATGATAGGTAATAAGATACCGTTTACAGAATTTTAATATTGTTATGCATTCAAAACGTATGACATTATTACTTTCAGAAAATCATACAAAATGTGTGACTACTGCACAGCCTCCTGTGTAGCATACGTTCATACCGGGTCTGGATCACTCAACTGAAATCTGAATTGCACTTGCAAACTGCTATAACCTGATAGTTTGTCAGATATTTTTGTAAAAAAAACAATTTTTTTACCTCAATGTAGTGTGAAATTGAGATGAGTATGACCTTGAAATAGCATTTTATATCCAATATTACTTATATTATTTGGTCTATTTTGTGGATTATTTGTCGGACTTTTAGCAACATTTTCTATTCAACTATCTTTAAGGCCCAGCAAATTGTTCTGCACCTACGATGAAATCCCGAGTACTATAAAATAATTTAGTATTTTTTGTGAGACTTTTCAGTAAGGTATTATTTTTATGTAAGTATTTAAATAAGTTAACTGGCTCAGTACAAATACCGTTTTGCGACAGACTTCAATAGCCTTCACATATGCTTTATTAGCACATTGACATAATGTAGTACATATTTCTATAGCAGATGTTTTTGTTAACCTTGGCATGTCTCTTGGCGATGTTTCTCCATAAATAAATTTGTAACGAACCAGTCATTATAACCAGCGTATTGATTAGTATAGGAAATGTCACTGTACCATACCAATTAGAGGTTTATTGTAGTATAATTTTACTTGCTTTGGAGCTTAATGTCGAAGATGAGTACGACGTTTCGATCCATCAGTTACGGGCCTTGTTCACGTACTGGTGTCACGTGTGTTGTCTCAGATTTCGGCGGGATCATTTGGTTATAGATGGCAAGCAGATGGTATCCCTGGTCTCTGTTCATGGTAGGAGCTCTCTGTTTTATGTACATGGCCTCCTTCACTTTTCTCTTGTGCCAGCTGGATTAACGGGTCAGTACTTTAGTGTTCTTCATGGACACTGAGTGTCCTGTAGCCCGGCAATGATCTCCTACTCATGTTGGTTTATCCAGGTTTGTGTGTTCTTTGAATATCTGGCTGAGTGTTCTCCTGGTTTCACCTACGTATGTGTGGCTGCTGTCGATGTCACACGTGATGTTATAGATGGTTCCACATTGGTGTTCTTTGGGTGTTTTATCTTTAGGGTGTACTACCATCGAGCGGAGGGTGTTCGCCGGCTTGTGATACATGTGTATGTTATGTAACTTATAAATCCGACCTAGCTGTTCTGATAATCCTGCCACGTATGGTAGTCCCAGCATAGGTCTTCGTGGGTTGTTGTTTCTGTTACGTGGTCTTTTTGCACTGGATGGTGAATGTGCAAGCGCCCACTCTGGGTATCCATTGGCTCTCAAGGCATTATGGACGTATGCCAGTTCTGATTTCCTGTCTTCAGCTGTGGTGACATACTGCTGTGCCCTGTTGGTGAGGGTGCGTACAACTGAACGTGTGTGGGTTAGAGGGTGATGTGACTTGAAGTTGAGGTACTGGTCCGTGTGCGCCGGCTTCCGATAAATGGTTATCTTCGTGGATCCATCATCCAGAATATGGGTGCATAAATCC
>OZ024859.1:21038187-21043187 GCA_964017155.1 Oasisia sp. SBJ-2009
GTCCTATACGTTAACATGGAGAATATGGACCTCCTGCCCCCAACTGCCCCCAGCCTCGTTTTCGCGCGCGAGACTTACACGCCCTATTAGCTCTGTCACGGGTCATTGTAATTAACGGCATTGGCTGTAAGGCTATCTTCTTTCTGGACATTGTCGAACTCCATGAAGCATGGCTTGATCGATGCTATTATTCCACGGACCAATACGCCGTTTACATCAACGACCTGTAAAATCCTCATGTTTTCCAGCATTAACCACTTCAAATAACGGAACATCATTGACAAAGAACTGTCGGTTCGGATTCTGTCGCACCTATACCTTTTTTGTCGTCTACGCCTGAGGGTGGTGTTGAATTGTGTTATTGATTACAATATGTTTTTTTTTATTTCAACCCTCCCCTGATTCCAATGTCTATGCTAAAACGATGTATCTTAGGGTATTACAAAATTCCTACACTTATCTTACACCAAATTCTTAATTTATCTCAGCAACAAACTTTGTCTATCATTTGTTTTGTATTCGAGTCTTACACTTCCTGTACCAGATTAAACTAATATAGCCTTGTACTTAGTTATGTTCAAAATAATATGCGTAGATGCGTGTTTGCGGCCGTGTTGTTGTTAAGGCCTGTCTGAATTGTCTGTTTATTTATTTATTTATTTATTTATTTATTTATTTATTTACTTATATATTTACTTATTTATTTATTTATACATATTTGCCATGTTATAAACAATATAGACCCGCAATAAAATATAACTACACAATATGTGTAGTCAATGCATTAAGAAATTACGAAAATATTGGTGAGTATGTCTTGGAACACTTCTATTTTACAAATGTTATTTTCCCCCAAAATTATAATTTAAGTAACTGTTGATAAAACTTAACATTAGTTTGCAAATTTGCATTATTATGTGCAGCTAACAGTTTGTTTGATTTTCCATAATCCGTAGTATGACCAGTAGGCATTCTGCTTTCATATTAGACAATTATTTGCGCATTGGATATTAATATCAACACGCACATCGCTTGGAGTGACTTAAATCTCTATTCTAGTGTAAATTGTTTCAATAAAATCAATAATAATCTTTATTTTATATAGCGCATATATCCATAGCATTCAAAGCGCTTTACATATGACCTCCCTAAAACTACAATATAAAATGTAATAGTAAATCAAAATAATAATATAATAAATTAATTAAATTAATAAGTAAATAAAAATAAGATATAAATGTTGTATAAACATCAGTGGATTACAAATAAAACAATCGTCAAGATAAATTCATAAAGTTGACAAAATGTTATTTCAGTTCTAACTCGATAAATTAAAAAATTAATATCATAATTCCAAAGGTCTCAGCGGCTATTTAGTCGGTGTAGGTCTTTAAAAAAATAAGCGAGTTTTTTTGGTGTGGTTTTGAATTATTTCAATGTGGATTTGAGCGTCACAAAGTCATACCATGCTGTTGCAGGTGCGTTGGCGAATGCATATTTGCCAGGTTTGTTTTGGGCTCTCGCAACAACAACACTGTTACCCACGGTGGAACGTAGATGTCTGGCTGGGCGACTGCCACAAGTGCGTCGCGGTCGTGGCAATCATTGACTGGTTGAGAAGAGAATGCAGGATTGGCAGATCTCTGCCTTCAATACAGTGTGGTCCATCTTCTCAAGCAGTTGTAACATGTTGCACAAAACAGGTGTGATCTAAGAAAGGTAAGTTCTTACGTAGTAAGTACTACTGAGCCGTTGTAGAGCGCGGTGGCTCAGGGGTAGAGCTTCGGACTCTCGACTACGAGAACCCGGGTTCGAATCTTGTGCTGAGGTGTTAAAACCTTGGGCAAGTTTTTTCACTCTACATTGCTCCAGTTCACTCAGCTGTATAAATGAGTACCTGGCTATAGCACTGGTGGATATGTGTACGTCTTCGCGCATTAATTGTAGCATCTGGCTGGATGCTTCCCAGAGAAGCCGTGATGGTGACTGAGTGAATAGGTGTGTCAGGGAAGTAAAGTGTAAAGCGCTTTGAAAGGTCCCAAGGACTGGATACTGCGTTATATAAGAATTTGCCTTTACTTTTTTTTACGTTGTGCAGTCTTCAGAGATGTCACAGTCTATAGAGCGAGGTACCTGCCCATGGTTCGACACCGCAAACACAGGATTTGGAACTAGGTTCTCTTATTAGATAATTCAAAGCGTTACTACTATATGCAAAAAGTTCAAGAATCGTGTTTCAGTCTAACATTATAGGCACTGTTGATGGAGTGAAATGCTGCGAAACCCTACATCATATAATGTATGTGTCTTGGTTTATTATTTTCCATGTATGCGACTCACGTACCTTAAAATGATTACTCTAGCCTGTACGTTCGAGAAAATCACCAAACGAAATGCTGTTTTTCAATATTGTTATATGAATCGTCATTTGCGCAAACAACCCGGATTCTGCGTCCGCACTAACAGGGTAATTCTGACGCTGACCCGTGAATAAGCCGTCAACTAGAAGTTAAGCATTTGCACAACTTGCTGAAATGCTGTAGTCTGCAAACATGTCCTTCAAAAATATGATTAAACTAACTGAAATGGGAACCAAATAAAAATAATTGGCATTTTATTAATGTGACATAAGCGAGAATGTCCCCAATAACCCTTTCCCAACGCCGATAGCGCACAGTAGGTCTACAGACCGGTAGCTAGCTGCTAACAGTCTTCATTCTCCAACCTCCTACAGACGGCGCTGATCACCGACCAATCAGCGGGCTGCGCCGTCGACGCCCCGAACCAATCAGAACTGCCGCATGACTAATTACTCCCCGGCGTATCAACACCGTCGTGCAAGCGGCGAGATGACAAGATAGTTAATTAATGCAACTAGCGATTGCATTGTGCGCGCGTACCGCACTAAACACGCATTACACGCAGCGTCTGAAGCGGTGCCGAGATTCTACCGGTGGTAATTGTCGGGAAGCGTGCTGCCAGTTCCTCACTGCCCGGCACCCCACGCGCCGCTTTGCCGTCAACACTCGGCAGTAGCACCGGGTCAGCACGCGAGACCGGACTGTCGGTATTGAACAAGAGCGATCACTTCTGGAATCGCTGCTATTCCGAGCAAACGGATTTTATCTGCATCGCCAAGGTAAGTGATTATTACTGCTAATGATTTTGCATTAAGTAATTACTGATTTTGACGAACTACGATGCGAAACGAGTGAAATGCGTCACCGTTTGCCTGTTGGGCAATTACGTTTAATTTACGTCGATTGAGAAGGTGGTGTAATCACTTTAAAAATAAACTAATAAGTCGACGCAATATGCTTGTGTGCGACGTAACGCAAGATTTGATTTATATGGGGAAGAGAAAGAGTGCATTGACATTAACTGAAACTCAACTTTTTATGCGCTCGGAATATTAAATTATTATTTTGACGAGAAATTACACACACACACACACACACACACACACACACACACACACACACACACACACACACACACACACACACACACACACACACACACACACATATATATATATATATATATATATATATATATATATATATATATACTATTGCCATCATAATATGAGTTTAATATTGCCATCAAAATATGCATTTAATATTAACAGAAAAAAAACGGAATTGTTCATTTTTAAAAGGGCCTTAAACAATCTGAATAGTATGTTAATCTTTCTAGATGTACTATCTCAAACAGACACAAATAACGTCGCATATGTTTTCGTCCGTCCATATCCTAGTTGTATGTTTGTGTATTCAAAATAAGCAAATCATAAGGATCAGGTTTCGCATGAAATATGTATTGTTAACGAATTATTTAATTACACTCATATAACAAATGGGACTATGGTATTTTATATACAAATACACAACTGCAAACCATAACAACGTCGGTTAATCGACACACGTAACTCCCGTGTGTTAAATGTGCAGTTTTACCTTAATATAGTTTACAAATCTAGTTGCGTATATTAATTCATTAATGTTTCTATTCGATGTTCGTTGCGTTAACAGTATCGGCTTAGACGGGTTTAGTTTCCACATGATCGCTGTGAATACGGACACGTATTATTATAAAAGTAACCGTTATTTTATTCTATATAATAAAATATACTCAATTTTATTCTTCTTCTCGAATGTTCTTCTAACCATGCGGACATTCATGTGATTATATGTCAACATTCATCATCATTTTAATAATGATTTTCCATTAAGAACGAGTTGACGTTGAGATATTATATATACAGTGTGTATATATAAATAATATATTATAAATACATATACAGTGTATACGTATATGGTGTATGTATATATATATATATATATATATATATATATATATATATATATATATATATATATATATATATATATATATATATATATATATATATATATTTATATGTATTGCCTTTGTTAACCCGGATGACAGCGTCGTTTCCCTATACAATAAACATGTCCGTGGGAGAGTGACTGTCTCCCGGGCCTGGGACGTATGGATTCCCCAGGTCCCTCGCCGTACGGGAGATGGTTTCACGGCAGATTAGAAGGCATTACGGACGTCCGTCTCGAATCCCTCGTCCCTACGATAGAATTGATGGCCGTCTCTGAGCGCCTGCCCGTGCCACCCCGGGGACAAACACGGGCCCCACTGACACGTCGAGTGCCACTCGGTATGCACCGGTGCATCACAATATGGTGATTGTGGAGTACGGGGGGCGGCTGGTCGCGAAATGTGTGAGATAATACATAACGCAAGATGATGACGCGAATGCAAGACGTAGTTCACCGCAACGTTTCCTTTTATGTGGCGAATGTTGCTCGGCCGTAAAATCCCTTTTCAACTCAAGACGGAGGTTGTTGTTTTGACGTGATGTTGTCTTTTACAATGCCACAGAATCCCTTTTACAAAATGGATGTTTTTCTTCTTTGTTCTTCTGCAAACTTTTCCTTTCAAGACAGTCGTTGTTTTGTCTTAAG
>OZ024859.1:21045687-21053187 GCA_964017155.1 Oasisia sp. SBJ-2009
AGTCAGCCGCTGGTATGAGACTGAGGCGAACGCCCGTTAGGACTTGACCTCACCTCTGTATATGAGGTCGTGCCTCAGTTAGACGTCCCGTTTTGTTAGATAGGCAATAGCGCAGAGTGTTTTAGGAGAATTTTTTTTTTTTTTACAGATTTCCTACGATATTGAGAGCAAAATTGTGGATTTTTAGATTATTTTAATTACAAAAACAATATTTTCCAAATCTGTGATGCGTTATTGATATGTTCCAGCGTCTTCGTGTGGGGAAGAGACGCATGTCATTACAAGGGACGTGAGCGAGACAGTCAGCAGAGACACGGCAAATCTTGTTCCCGAAAAAAACGCCCTCCGATCGTGTTCTGATGACGTAAGAATCTTCCCATGATGCCTTCGCACGTCACCCACATGGTCAGTCCTGCCGCCAGCGTCTCGCCATCCGAGGCCTTCACCTTCCCCTCCCTCGGCGACAACATCCGGGTTCTGCCGCATTTCAAAACAGAGGATGACGTCACGACGACGGACGACGAACTGAGCAGCGCGACTAACGGAAGTTGCGGTCCGATACGCTCGAGCCTGCGCAGAGTCGATCACGAAGAACACGGTGGCGCCCTCAGTCGGGAGGAGAGGCGACGACGGCGCCGTGCAACGGAGAAGTACCGAACTGCGCACGCGACGCGCGAACGCATTCGCGTCGAGGCGTTCAACGTCGCGTTTGCGGAACTGCGCAAACTCTTGCCGACGCTTCCGCCCGACAAGAAACTGTCGAAGATCGAAATTCTGCGTCTCGCTATCTGCTATATATCGTACCTGAACCACGTGCTCGAACTGAGTTAGGAAATGTGTCAACGGGATGTGTTTAAAGACCGACAAGACAGACTGTATGGTGTCTTTCTTGTTATGTAAAACCAGGACTATCATATGTTATGTGCGAACGAAGGGATATGAAAATGCGCTGTGTTCGGTGGAATATAGAGTAATACCGGGAGAAGAAACAACGAAGTAAATCCTGATAGTGCCGAAAATTGGCGAAGTCTGAAATAGAGGAGAAACAAGTTAACAAGTGGTCTTATAAGAGAGGCTAAATGAAATCAAATGATGCTATGTTGCTTGCCAAGTTTACTGTTTTGATGCGCATAAATCTAACGCGGAAAGCTGGCATAACGTTCCAATTGTTACCATTGCACACAAAAAACACTGTACATGATGATATCGACGCCGATGGTATTGGCGGCAGCGTCTGCACTATACAATATAAAGGATTATTCCAGGTGCACATTGTGGCAAACTAATTTTCTTAATGTCTGCGTCGCGAGAATACGCTTGGAAGGGAAACAGACATATGTGTTTGCCTGCAGTCAGGTAAGCTGGTTTCAAATGGACGGAATTAGATAAAACAGGATGTGACAGATAGTTAGAACTAACAGATAGTTAGTTTAAGCCAACTACGCGTTGCCACGTGATAGTGCCTACATGCACACACGAATTCGGCGGTGTGCAAACACTTTCTCTCTCGTATACCCAGGACTACACGCATGCACTTACAAAACCATGAACACAGCACAGTACAGGACTACTGATTATTTCCACGTGACTAAATGTAAGCTAATAAAGATGTATATAATGATAGAACGTAGTTATTGTTAATTGTTATTGATGTATGTATGTATATATATTATATATATATATACATATTATACATATATCTATCTATCTATCTATCTATATATATATATATATATATATATATATATATATATATATATATATGTGTGTGTGTGTGTCACATTTATATATGCGCCATATATATATATATATATATATATATATATATATATACATATATATATATATTTATATATATATATATATATATATATGTATATATATATATATATATATATATATATATATATATATATATATATATATACAGACACATATAATATATATATGTATATATATATATATATATATATATATATATATATATATACATGTATATATATATATATATATATATATATATATATATATACATATATATATATATGTGTGTGTGTGTGTAAATATATATATATATATATATATATATATATATATATATTATGTAGATATATATATTTATTTATAAACCTTTGCAAATAATATAAATTGCAACAAATTTAAGCTATTATGTCTTGTGGTAGAACTCATTTTTGGAACTGAATTAAATCTCACAAATGATTGGCTAGACGCACATGAATTACAGTGCTATAGCAATAACAAATATTATGGCTACCCTATAACTATAAAACGTATTCCTTACGGATCTCTAAATTACTAACTACCGTAGTATTAGTCATTCCAAGACGGATTGTGTTATACTACATGACCCTGTTTATACACATCTCTTTCCTGAGTAGGAATATTTTCTCACATCATTGTTTAGCGTCTTTCTCCGTCCGCTATACACTTTTTTCAATTAACAGAGCTAACGTGATTTATATTAAATATCTTTAATGTGCAACGCGTTCTGTAGAGCTTTAAATTTCCCAATGAAATCACTATCGAACTCTAACAATTATTTAAAAATTAGTTGTACTTAACAAGTCGCGAAGGCTATTCGTTCGTTTGACATTATACACTAGTATGTACATAGCAACCTTTTTGCTATATATAGCAAAAAGGTCGTTATGTACATACTATTGCGTAATATATATATATATATATATATATATATATATATATATATATATATATATATATATATATATATATATAACTGATTATTAACATTTAGAAAATATAATATTTTCATGTATCTTAGTTATATAGTAGTATAATATTATAATTTTAATATGACATTGTATTTATCAGGATATAATTATATACATATATTAGTTAAATATTTATTATGATTCCATGAACGTTTTATATTGTGCTTACTCGCCTGTGAACGAGGTGGTCCCAGGTAAACATAAACAGCGTTTTTATTATTGCGTAAACAACGTTTTTATTATTGCTAGTAATGATAGTAATAATAATTCATACACCCGACTAAACTGAGGCACAAACGAAATCGACCGAACCAAGAAAAGCAAGAGCATTTCATCAGTGTTCCACTTGGCTTAGTGTCCACCATTCTAACCACTCGGCCATGGCGCCCCATGTTTTCGGAACAAACCGGGAGCAATTACCCTCGACGAATAATATTTCGTGCGTGCGACATGACGATATTAACAACGAGGCGGACGATTTATACTTGAAGGCAATCAGGCGATGTGACGACAAGACAGAGACGACACGATTTGTCTCGTTCGGCGCACCTGAGCTACGGCCGGGTCGAGTGTCAACGTCTGCGTCCACGCGACAATCGTCCCCCGTCACGCGGGCTGACCGCGACCGACAGACGCCGTCACGAGACACGTTCACGATTAACAAAGTCATGTTGAAGGAATTTTCCCAACCCGCTGTAGCGCATACATTTTCCGGCGTTATAAACGTTCCGATTGACGTTTCTGCGCATGCGCGATATATATATATATATATATATATATATATATATATATATATATATATATATATATATATATATATATAAAATCATCAATGTGAAGCGAAAAGACAAAGCATTTATGGTATAAATACTACGGGTTGTTCGTTAGGAGGTATATAGCCTATCAGCAAAGTTACTTGTCGCAAATTAACATGAGGCAAACAAGTTTTGAGGCATATTTTGATAGCAAGCGAAAATCACGTGACAGTAGTGCGCCATAATCCGTGACAGTGATTTATTAAAAACAAACGTTATATTTTATTGCATTGAACGACATTTTAAGAATCTCTTCACAGTAATCATCACAGGAGAGTTAACGACCAGCTCGTGGCATTTATACTGAAAATGCTTTGTTATTTCGCTGGACCTTGATCATTTTACATGAATTGCGCATGCGCAGAAACGTCAATCGGAACGTTTTTAAGGACCGGAAAAATGTAAGCGAGACACCGCAACCAAAATTGCGTTGTATTTAACGCGGTGTAATTAATTAGGGATTTTCGTCAATTCACCGACCCAGAGTATGACGTTAAGTATAGCTAAGTTAAAATAGAATTGGCGTATGTGCATTGTATATGCGTGCGTGTGTATTAATTAGTTTGCGTCGCGTGCGTCGGAAATGTATCGATTAATTTATAACGCTTTGAAAAAGCAACGTTTGTGTATTATGAAAATCCTCACTGCGTTAGGAATGTTGCCAGTTTTTGGCTCGTAAGGACGGGAAATTGTAAATGGACCACCACAGTGAATAGAAGGGAGATTGTAAATGGACCACCATGGTGAATAGACGGGAGGGTCCGTTTGCTACAGTGTGGTACGGAAAACGGAATTGTGTGTTTAATGATTAAGCAGTTATAGACATATTTCGCAAATGTTAATAAATAATAAACGCGCTATTATAAAAGGCAAAGTTATGCCAACAAAAATGTATGATACTATTTATAACTATCCGAAGATATTGGAATTGATTTTTGTTTATCACAGTAAGGCACGTTAGCGTTTCTTCATAGAGCATGTTAACGACAATTAACCACTTCTTACTCATTCTACATATTGCAAATGTGTTGCACTGCATGGCTCAGAACGGCGTTTTGACTGGACATACGCGAGGGGTTGAATTTACAATACCACACCGGAAGTTAGACATTACTCTGTCGTATTATTTACTATGCTATTGTGTATTAACTGCTACATTTTACCTATCAGTATTAGTATTATACGCCAACAAAACAGAAAATAAGTTGTTTTAGTAATTCTAATGTATGTATTCATAGAAATAAAAGATAATACCTTTAGACCAATACAACATTCTGTAGTTTGTGTCCATTTGGAAAGCCCCTATACACATGGTTTCCAACTGTGACAAACACGACACGGGGATGTATACAAAAATCATAGATCCTCCTTAAAAAGCAGATCGAGGTTGCGCGATTAAAATCCTGCAATTACACGCATGTCATTCCGTTTCTATTCAACATACAACGTGTTTTATGTGTATAACAAGACACGGTATTTCCAGACGATTAACTTGGCAATCCTGAATTTAAGACGACGCTTACAATATGTTTTCAATTTACATATTTTGAATTTCACTATCATCAACGCCAATCCAAACACATTATCATTATAAACGACGTACACATCGTCATGTCAACATATTATTACGACACTTTCTGTTTTATTATTGCCAAAGCTGATGGGTTTCTATGGAAACCTAATTGTATTATATCACACAGTCTTGACGGTTACTCTATGAAATATGATGATTAGCGTTGCGGAAATAGTACCGGTCATTCTCTTGTCCTGTAGATAATTGTGCTCTTGCCGATAAACGTGGCGTCCTGGTCGTGTTTCGCTCGTCCGAGAGAGCGTGCCCAGTGCGGGCGGACCCAGGTGCCCGCCGCCGGTGAACGGTGGAGGCAGCCGGCGGCCAGTGTACGGCGAATGTCAGCGACTGATTGGCGCTGTCTGCACCTGCGGCACAGGCGACTCCTGCGTGACGGACACAGGTGTTCAACGGCTGTGTTCGGAGGACTGGCTAGGGAAGGATAGAAGCGGAATGTAGGGGTGTATAGCGAAAGCACAGAGGTAAAGGAAGATGATAGACAAGAGAAAGAGGGAAACAAAAGAAGGCGGGGTGATAGGAAAGGGAGTCGATACCATAAATGCGTAGCATATGCGGTTGTGTGTATTCGCACATGCACACTCTGTCTCTGTCTCCGTCTCCGTCTCCGTCTCCGTCTCCGTCTCCGTCTCCGTCTCCGTCTCCGTCTCCGTCTCCGTCTCCGTCTCCGTCTCCGTCTCCGTCTCCGTCTCCGTCTCCGTCTCCGTCTCCGTCTCCGTCTCCGTCTCCGTCTCCGTCTCCGTCTCCGTCTCCGTCTCCGTCTCCGTCTCCGTCTCCGTCTCCGTCTCCGTCTCCGTCTCCGTCTCCGTCTCCGTCTCCGTCTCCGTCTCCGTCTCCGTCTCCGTCTCCGTCTCCGTCTCCGTCTCCGTCTCCGTCTCCGTCTCCGTCTCCGTCTCCGTCTCCGTCTCCGTCTCCGTCTCCGTCTCCGTCTCCGTCTCCGTCTCCGTCTCCGTCTCCGTCTCCGTCTCCGTCTCCGTCTCCGTCTCCGTCTCCGTCTCCGTCTCCGTCTCCGTCTCCGTCTCCGTCTCCGTCTCCGTCTCCGTCTCCGTCTCCGTCTCCGTCTCCGTCTCCGTCTCCGTCTCCGTCTCCGTCTCCGTCTCCGTCTCCGTCTCCGTCTCCGTCTCCGTCTCCGTCTCCGTCTCCGTCTCCGTCTCCGTCTCCGTCTCCGTCTCCGTCTCCGTCTCCGTCTCCGTCTCCGTCTCCGTCTCCGTCTCCGTCTCCGTCTCCGTCTCCGTCTCCGTCTCCGTCTCCGTCTCCGTCTCCGTCTCCGTCTCCGTCTCCGTCTCCGTCTCCGTCTCCGTCTCCGTCTCCGTCTCCGTCTCCGTCTCCGTCTCCGTCTCCGTCTCCGTCTCCGTCTCCGTCTCCGTCTCCGTCTCCGTCTCCGTCTCCGTCTCCGTCTCCGTGTGTGTGTGTGTGTGTGTGTGTGTGTGTGTGTGTGTGTGTGTGAGTGTGTGTGTGTGTGTGTGTGTGTGTGTGTGTGTGTGTGTGTGTGTGTGTGTGTGTGTGTGTGTGTGTGTGTGTGTGTGTGTGTGTGTGTGTGTGTGTGTCCATACAATAATGTTATTAATAGTTTAACAGTCCTTTTAACAGCCCCCCAAAACATACAAGCTTCGTCCGTACATGAGTGTGTGCGTGCGTGATTGCGTGCGTGCGTGTGTGCGTACGTACGTGCATGTGCGAATACACACAACCGCATGGAATATATATATATATATATATATATATATATATATATATATATATATATATATATATATATATATATAATTATTTATCTATATATGGGCATGAGGTGGCCGATAGGCTTGTGGGTAGACTATTCCTGTGCTCCCCGAGTTCTGGAGTCGAGCAGTCATTGATGTTTCCTCGCAGGAAACCAAGGACTCTGTTTGCGTTCCTTGCCGTCATTGTTGTATGTCTTGACCATGTTAGGTTGTCAGTGATTAAGACGCCAAGGTATCTACTACTGTCGGATTTTTCTAGCATTTTATTATTGACGGTATATGATGTCTCACGGGCCAGTTTGGCTTCTTTGGCATTACTCTGATGACTGTGCACTTTTCCAGTCCTTCTCCCACTGTTCCACTGACGACAGATCTGGCTGGAGAGTCTGCTAGTTTGTGAAGAAGACGACCAAGGGGCACCTTGAAGAAAGCCTTGCTGAAATCAAGCAAACTGACATCTACTTGGTGACCCGCAGCAGCATGTTTGGCAATCTCATGGACACGCGCCTGCGTCGAAATTCTTGTTGTCTGTTGCAGAGTAGTACCTTGTTCTTGTCGAAGTGGGTACGATCCATGCCTTCTTCCAATCGCTGGGAACTTCACTTGTGTCAAACGAAAGT
>OZ024859.1:21058187-21063187 GCA_964017155.1 Oasisia sp. SBJ-2009
TGTCCCGCGCATAATTTTAATTGTGACGTAAGCGGACCGCGACGTATTGGATTCGTCAGTTTTGGGAGCCGTTTTCATGTTGTTGTTTTTTTGGTATTAATTACGGTGGCACACACGTGCCGTTGCCATGACACCCGCTATGTCGTACGCGAAGCCCGCATCGTATCATACACAACTGTTCTGTTAATGCAGTTTCCTTATTGATTATATATATATATATATATATATATATATATATATATATATATATATATATATATATATATATCGATTAACTAAACGTACTATTGTTTCTAATGTCGAAACGTTGTTTAATATTTTACAGAAATGAACATGCAATAAAATAAAGATGAGAAGAAACTCAGTATTATTTTCTTTAGCCAAACGCAAATATCGTTGATTTGTCTCCAAATTTGTAGTTAGTGTGGATATAGTTTACGCTTTAGTCGCAGTTGATATAGTGACAATGCTTGGCTTTGTTTATTTTGTCGAAATCATTTGCTATGGGTGCATATTTAATAATGTCCTCAGCTAAATTGGTAGACTGACCATTTGTTTGTTAAATTATGAGATATTCAGTCGCGTCGTTTTTGAAACAGCAAGAAACTTCGATAACATAACGCATAAATATATAGCGTGGATAACCGCACCGCAAAATAGAGCGGGTTTTCTCATTTAAGAACCAACTGAATGATGATTGCATAAAGATTAAGCAGCAAGAAACGTCAATAACATAACACATAAACTAGGTATGTCAAACCTCATTGCAAAATAGCGTGAATATTCCAATTTAACAATCATTTGAATTAAGGTTGGGAAAACATTAACTGTGCGTATGTATCTGTTGTCGTGTGATTTCATACAAATTGACTAGACGAGTTGCTTGAAGGACCTAGCTTATCGTAGAGACATTTAGGTAGATTTTAATTTTTGTATAAATTCAAAACATACGAGCCAAGAAAGGAATTCAAGAGGTAAATTTAATTCGCGTCATCGACATACACAAATTAAGGTCAATTATTTCCATTCTATATACAGCGCGTCGTCCAACCGGCTCTAGTTGGCAACAAAAGGGAAATTCAACGATGTGTGACGGTTCCGGCTGTTACGATCATCCGTCACGGTTGAATGATTATAGATGTCGTACAGAGTTCTTTCATCGCCAATGTTATTTGTCCTCATATTACAACAGTGACATGGGATAGTGTTCAACCAGTGGATCTTTATTCACCAATATGTTAATACCAAGATTGGCGGTTCTGATGTAGCTGGGATGGTTGGAATTTAATTCAGCATTTTGTATTTGGCCGTTTAGTCATTATTTACTAATTTCGTTAGCAAATCAGGGGCAGATAATTTCGCGAGCAGATATTCTGAAAATATATTTTACAACAAAAGGTATTTGGTAATGCCTCAGAAGAGACGGAAATAATTTTGCAACAGCTTTATGTTACACTACAAACTAGCATAAACATATCAACACTTACACTTTGAATAAGGTGGCTAATCAAAATGAATGCTAAAAGTAGTAAACTTTCTGTTCGTATGCATTTCCGTTATGCACTAGCCACGTGACAAGTAACGAGCTGTCAAATTTCAGGCAGTTTCTTTCATTCGTAAACGCTCGCCAAGCATATGATTCAGATATTCAATGTAGCTTATTGCAACTCGCAAAACATCAATTTTCGTCATTTTTCGATCTGGCGGAAACGTTGGCAGGAGCTTGCGCAGGCGGCACAGCGCGACGTTAAACGTTCCGACTCTCGTGCGTTCTCGTTTTGCGTGAGTTGTCCGGTATTTTATCGTCTTTCTGCGACGATTCGTTCGTTGTTTTCTAGTCACATGTGACTGCGCTTGATTCGACTGGCTTTCGTGATATTCGTTGCTGCGTTTTTCACGAAGTTTTTCCGATATGCTATCATCGCAGGTTATTGTTGTCGTTTCTGTGGCGAACATCATGTTTCCGCTGCTTTTGTTACACACGGGAAGTATGATTTTTGACGCGCTTTCGCATGGATTGGCCCGCTAAAACCTGAAACACACAAAAAATACTTTTACACTTGTAAATTCCTCCTACACCAATATTAACGATACAATCATTTCTGCAAAAAATCCCACAGAAGATAGCATTCATCAATTAACTGTAACGTTTTGAAGCTGCACCGCACGCCACTGCGCGATAATAGACCACCGCTGTCTTGATATCTGATAGCGATTTGAAGCGGGAAGTGTTTATTCGCTGTTCAATAACGTCACCATTTTGACTGACTGGTTTTGAAACAGTATACTGTTTACTGTCAACGTTACTGATTAACGAAAACACACACTTTATTGCAGCTTTGAAATAAATACCCTCGTTTTACCGTCGTCTCTCGTCGTGTGTTGACCTAATTAACCCGAAGTCACATTAGCTTCTGTGTGATTTTTTCATATTCCAGCTAACTTTACTTCATCCTGTTTTGACTATTGGAAAATCCGTCATTGTATCCGAACAGCCCATTGCGTTATTTGCAATCTTTTTTATTATCATCAGTGGATAATTGTTCCAATTAGGGATATGCTGTGTAAAAAAGTCTGCTTTTGTAATTGTAATTATGAAACAAAAATTAGTGTAAACATCACAGCTCAGAACATAAACAAATGTTTTATTGGTTTTTATTAGTTTCACGATCGCACGTTTAATAAGTTGTACTTGCCACGCTTAGATACATAATATTTGTTACCATTATTACATTTGTTACCATAATTATTAGCTACAAGTTAGTTCAATAATTATATTGACATTAATAAATAGTATTCAATGTTTTATTCTGTCTTGTTTTGGCTGATGCAGCGTCATGGCAAATGATTGGCAAATGTTTGGTAACTATTAACGAAACCACGACGGTGAAGCGTTAACCAGTGGCAAACATGAGGCGGATTTGATCAGATTTTCCAGGAATTTTTCACTAAAAGTGCGCGTAAAGTTGCATGTCGGTCTGAGAGTCTGCGCCGGCTTACATCGGGTGCTTGAGGGTGACAGACGACGGACGCAGGAAGAGGAGAGAAATTACAAGACGTGCGACAAGTCGGACTCGGGGGAGCGTCGCCATTAATGTTTTATGATTGAAGGTGTGATGACGTCAACGAACGACACTTTGGGGACCCGGTCGAGATTGAAACGCGCTGTCATCGGATTCGACACATCGATTTGGGGACCGTTTCAAAATAGCGTGAAAGTGTTTAACTCGAGATAAACAACATGTTGATTCTGAAAGAGTAGACTGAAGGTGGTCATCGAGCACACGTGATGGAACGTAGATTGAAAGCGAATATCGTAGTGGTCTCTATAAAAACAATATTAACATTAGGTTTTTTCGCTTGCTTGATTTTTAATTTTTGGTTACGGGATATATTATCGTTGTCATCTTGATTACTATTATTATTTTGTTGATATTATTATTACATATATTATGCTATATATATATATATATATATATATATATATATATATATATATATATATATATATATATATATGTGTGTGTGTGTGTGTGTGTGTATGTGTATGTATGTATGTATGTGTGTGTATGTGTGTATAACTGTAATTTCTAAATATATATATATATAATTGTTTATGCATATATAATTATATACACACGCATAAAAATTAGATATATTTAGAAGTAACAGCTATATTAAAAATCAATATTGCGCTTATTTTGCGTGCGTGTGTGCGTGCGTGCGTGCGTGCGTGCGTGCGCGTGCGCGTGCACATTCTCCAGCTACGTTTCCTGCCAGATGGTCACCGCGCCACGGCGCGCGGTGAACGTCGGTCACTCCCCGGCCCTGGGACTTCTGCCTCTCCCCATAATCCCATTGAAACAATAGGCCTTAATGCAATTTCGAAAGGCCGCCGCATTCACGTCGCCCCTGCTTCCGTCCGGTCGGCTTTGATCGGCGGCGGACATGTTTAAGTAATTCGCGAAAGCGGGCTTATAATAAATACATTATACGCTCTCTAAATGCGTGTCTGTTGCGCGGAAAGACGATAAGTGGCCATTATGAAATATGGGCAATCGTATTGTGCTGAAATATATGCCTGTCTTGTTATTGTGTCTTGACATTTTTAGCAGACACCGTCGCGCTCACGCACACACGCACGCACGCACACCGACAGGCGTGCACGCACATAATTATGAATATTTACACATACATGTACACGTACGTACACGTACACACACGCACGCACATGCTCGCACCCACACAAATGCGGGAGGTAAAATAACAACAACAAAATATCAACCACTAGATATGCAAGTAAAAATTACTGCAACGACTGCAAACACTCGGTAATTCGTATTTACTTAAAATAAAAAAGTATTCTGCGATCGGGAAATTGTGATGAATTCCACCGTAATAATAACATGTATGTCAATTTAGTAAATTATGCAATATATACTATATGGTATACAAAGTATTCGATGATCAACAAGAGGCCGTCTATTGTCTAAAGGTCTAATTTGATGGGATATCAACTCATTTACTGATGAAATATATGTTTATTGTATACGTATATACGTTTCAGTCTATAACTATCCAAGCATCATTTAATAATTTTAGACTTGCAGTCAAAACAATGAAATTCTCGGAGTGGGATCGTGTACAGATAATGCTGAGAAGAGACGATTAATTTCCGTGAAATTGGCCTCGACAATTACATTCCATTGTTTCGCGAGCCGTATTTTACGATAGGCAACCAACCACATATTACTTGAGGATTAGTTCGTGGACATCCCACGGGACGGCGCTAATAGGCAGATGAAGCGCCACTCGACGGGGGAATATTTAAGTGACAATATGGTGCCGTATTTCTCCGCTACCAACTTTGATGGAACAACATGGCGGGGCGTCCGACAAGCGAAAGAGCGTTCTTGAAACGGCAGAAAATAAAAAGACTCCACGGGGGCAATTATCTAATCATCCGCATGTTTCCGACGAATGAATTTCGCCGCTGAAAT
>OZ024859.1:21068187-21075687 GCA_964017155.1 Oasisia sp. SBJ-2009
CGCCACGCCACGCCACGCCACGCCACGCCTTACCATACATAGACATATCAGTGTATTTTACAATAATATTTCTTACAATAATTATATCATAAATGTTATAATTTCCACTAGGCAACACACTTTAACCTGACCGGAACTGGCGGTGTGGGAGTGGGGGGTTGGTGGGGGCGTGGGGGGGCATTGTAATATTCGTGTGCAAACATCACTTCGTTTTATAAAAATCTTCTGAAAAAATATTAACTATCGGATCTGGTCAAAGCGGAATAATAAATACCAGCTCAGCTCGGAAGCTGTATGTGCTATATTGTATAGATGGAGATGAAAAGATTAGGTGACTGCTAATTCCAATATTATTAGCAGGACATTCTTTCGCTGAATTTAATATACATAATATGCAGGTTTATCGATTGCTGTTGTCTATGATAGCAACAGGTACATACTTTAGCTTAATAGATTATAGTCTATTGTTTTAAGTCCAAGTAGAAATTAAATAAACTTGAATAACGCGTCAACTTACAGCGCCAATAGTAATCTCGGTCGATTCAAATGCGTCGAATATTTCCTTCGGTGCCTTCTGCACCGTGTTGCCAAATTCTAGATTAATCCAAAAAGGAGCTCCGTAAAGTATGTTTTACACTGGTAAAACTGATCAGACATTACGCATCGCGATTGTGACGTCACTTCCGTAATATATTAATTAGCAAGCAGACTTATCATATGTTGCGGTACAGAACATATCTCTTTAAAATATAGTAAATAAAACAATGCTGTCGAGTTTCGAAACGACAGTAAAATAGTTAATCGCTGTAAACCAGTGAAGGTCGTACACACTTTAAACAGATATTTAGGTTAAATAAATATTTGTACTACTGATTATGGTCCTTCAGCTCGACTATACGCGGTACTTGGGTTAAGAATTGTTTGAACATTTATGTAATGTGGTCACGTTATGTCTGGAACTTGTAATCGTGCGAAATATAACTGATCGCGTGATGTGTAGCAAGGAATACGAGGGAACGAGGTGGGTCGCTGTGTGTGTGTGTGTGTGTGTGTGTGTGTGTGTGTGTGTGTGTGTGTGAGTGTGTGTGTGTGTGTGTGTGTGTGTGTGTGTGTGTGTGTGTGTGTGTGTGTGTGTGTGTGTGTGTGTGTGTGTGTGTGTGTGGGTGGGTGGGTGGGTGGGTGGGTTCGCGTGTGTTCGCGTGTGTTTATATCCGAGCACGTGGGCGTTCGTGTGCATACGTGTGTATGTGCGGGTGAATGTGTGCGAACGTGTATATTGGTATAGTTGTTTTCCGCTTAATAGCAATGTGTAGCTAAATAATGCACGAGTATAAGTTATTTGTTGCAATGTAAATACATTTTGACGTAATAAATATTGACATGATTTTTTTTTGTAACAATGCCTTCGGACTGGGTAATCTGGATTTACGGCCCTATATAAGTGCTCCCATTTATTATTATTATTATTATTATTATTATTATTATTATTATTAGTATTATTATTATTATTATTATTATTATTATTATTATTATTATTATTATTATTATTATTATTATTATTATTATTATTATTATTATTATTATTATTATTATTATTATTATTATTATTATTATTATTATTATTATTATTATTATTATTATTATTATTATTATTATTATTATTATTATTATTATTATTATTATTATTATCATTATTATCATTATTATCATTATTATCATCATTATCATCATTATCATCATTATCATCATTATCATCATTATCATCATTATCATCATTATCATCATTATCATCATTATCATCATTATCATCATTATCATCATTATCATCATTATCATCATTATCATCATTATCATCATTATCATCATTATCATCATTATCATCATTATCATCATTATCATCATTATCATCATTATCATCATTATCATCATTATCATCATTATCATCATTATCATCATTATCATCATTATCATCATTATCATCATTATCATCATTATCATCATTATCATCATTATCATCATTATCATCATTATCATCATTATCATCATTATCATCATTTTCATCATTATTATCATTATTATCATTATTATCATTATTATTATTATTATTATTATTATTATTATTATTATTATTATTATTATTATTATAAATGCTGTTAATATATGAAAATATACTTCCCCACACATCACAAGAGATGTTTACCGTAATCTATATGAACCGAAAACTTGATCATATACATTGTATATCCACAAAGCTTACGAGTATCTTCTACTTTTTTGGCCAGGTTGTCAAACGAAGTACAGTTGCACAAGGTCGACAGTGACGACGGATTTCGTGAGGATGACGTGGCTGACCTGCCGGTTCCAAATGTACCAGGCCGTCTTCCTCCTGGTGGTGCTGGGCGCCCTGGCTCTCCACGCCGACAAGGACGAATGCCTGGCCGAGTGTTCCCGAGCATACGACCGCTGCCGTGACAACTGTAAGGGACGAGACGCTGGGCTGACCATGGAGAAAATCTGTCGGAACATATACTACAAGTGTCTCATGGACTGTGAGAAAACATGACGGGACATTTGTCATGACGTTGATGACGAGGAGAAACGGTTTGTTATCGCAGTGGACAATCGTTTCGATTTTTAATACATATAGGATGTGTGATGTACGAACTTACGTTAGATAGGAAAACTACAATAAAGATAGGTGAATTAAATATGACACATGTAGAATACCGTTCGTCTATAACACAACAAAACAACTATGATGACAACACCGATATGTTAACCATGATGCTTCAAATCCAAGTAGTTACCTCGCTATTACGGTCACATTTGGGACTAGGCGAAACTGACGTGTATACCACAGCGACTGCATTAGTACGATCAATTCCTATTGTTTCTATTATATTGAAATAATTAAAAATTGTCGTAGGTAGATCTTAATTGCCAGGTGGCCATATTACAGAGGTGACCACAAAACAAATCAGAATGTAGATTTTCGTGCTATACAACTACGCCAACGGTGTAGACGTGTAGTCATTTAAAAGAGTCAGCGCACGTGCCATGCTTTCGTCGACAATACGAGCTGGTTGCCAAGTCAGCGATTGGAAAGCGATGTCCGTCTGCTTAAACACTTGACATGACAGACCTTTGAACAAAAATGTCAAGTGAACCAGATTGACATTTCTTATTACAGTAATTAGTTTGAGGGACGTCAGTCCAATATGTACATATGATAATATTATAGGCATAAGAGTTGTATGTTTATGTTCGTGCTTTCGTTCGAATGTGAGTAGCTGTTTTAATTTATTGTTCGTTCATTTATGATCACGAACGTGAAGAAATGTTTGCCCATGGGTACAACATAAGCACAATTAGATATGCATACAGCAATATATACACAATACTACATTCCTCACGTACACGGTACCATACGTAATATGTCTTTTGGTGAGGTGTTCGCTGATAATTGTACTGTGGGTTGAGGTAGTTTATTCAGGTAGATAAACTAAATTGGAAGATGAACTGTGTTTTCGTCATATCAAGCTTTAAAACCTTGATATAATAAAATGTTTAACACTCAAGTTACTGTCAGCTAGTGACAACTATAATAGACTTGCCAAAACGATTCAGTACGTTCTATGTACAGTTGATTAGTGAACGCTATTCGTATGTCAAAATAATGGTAATAGCTTCAGCGATTAATTTCTTCTAGGGTATTATTGGTTTTCAGTCGAGCACACCTGGTATGTTGTTATATCTCCTCTGTTGGAGTATGTGCACTTAAGTTTTAGGAGTAGAGAGATACGCTGCTAAGTGTCCTATTTGTATAACTATTGAGAACGTATCGTACTGGTCTAGGTCCGTTATAGCTACTTCCCGTTATAGTTACTTCCCGTTATAGCTACAGTTTTTTCCCGTTATAGCTACTCGTTAAGTTTGACAGGCAAACTAGTCCCGTTATAGCTACTTATTTAATTACACAATTCAGGAGGGGACAGCAAGAGGGAGCATTAACTGTTTCAGATCACTGTATGATTTCTACATGAAATGTATTAATGAAGGACACATTTTAAAAGTCATAAGTATGGTATATAGATGTAACTGTCAGTTATTTGAAATAGAAAATATACTATAAAACACTTGTGCAAAACATTTTTTCAAAAGACAACTACAATTGTACTCAGTGCATAATTGCATGTATCAAAAAGTAATGAATGTCATCAATTATTCTTGTTATATGGTGGTGGGATGGCAGCATTGCATCACATTTAGCAACCATGAACTGGAAGATGTTGAGATGGTATTTCCCCCACCACTTTTGCAAACTTGGAATTCCATCCCACAACATGATTGTTTGTTCATTTGTCAGATTCTGTGTAGGCATTCCACATGTCCATGGTGATTTCTGAATCATCACCAAGCCATGTCTCCACAAAGTACTCATTAAAAATTATCATTTGACTTTGTGGAAATTCCTCAGTGGGACACACTTACATAAAAGCAGTCAACCCCTCATGGACATCAGCTGGATGGAGATGAAATAGTTAATGCTCCCTTATCTTGTTGCATTGTAAAATGGAGAAATAGAAAAGTAGCTATAACGGGACTAGTTTGCTTGTCAAACTTAACGAGTAGCTATAACGGGAATAAAAAGTAGCTATAACGGGAAGTAGCTATAACGGGAAGTAGCTATAACGGGAAGACGCCATCGTACTGCGTAACGCAGTATATTTTATAACAAGTGGATACGATTTTGCTTGTGAATATGGCCAAACCAGTCATGCAAGAAACAAGAAGCTTTGTTTGGTCCTTATTTTGTTCCGGTTAAACACATTTATTTGCAATTACAATTGTGGAATCACTTGCGCACGTGTGCTCTCCGGACACCACCCTAAATACCCATCTAGTGTTCGCCACAGGAGCAACTCTTGAGTATCCACAACACGTCTGTCAAAGCGTAATCGAATATCGCACCTCGTCCGTTTGCACTACCCTGATCACGTGGGAATTCACCCGATTTGTTTCATTACGACAAGATAGTGACAAGTGAAAAACACGACCTCCCGTTGTTTCGTTAATCCGTATTCTGTTGCGATTATGTCACCTTCTCTTTTGTTCCGCTCCACGGGCTTGTCTTGTGGCTATTTCTACGCTTGACCATTGCTGTTGTGTGGCCATTCCCGGAGGTTGGGCGTAGTAGTGGACTGTAGCGACAAAGTACCCCACCCGGCGAAGTTAATGAGCGGTTATTATTTGCCGTGACACGCGTATCAGCGAACGCACGCCCCCGGGCGGGGAATGGAGCTGTGCAGCCACGCGTGACGAGCTCAAGATAAATGACAAAGCGCTTCAGGAGACGATAGCAATTGAAAATGTCTGGTCGAGAAAGTGATTTATAGAACAGCACGCGAACCATTTTTTTTTTTTATAACACGGTAATTTACAAAACCCTTTGATGTGTTTCTTCCATATACTTGTATGAAAAAGGTAATTTATATTCAACGCGGTATTCAATCGTTAGGCCCTTCGCTGCAATCTCTTACAAATCTGTTCAGTCGAAGATCATCATGACGTATATGGAAACAAATAGCCACACTGAAAATACTGAGCGAAGATCTTCCGTACAAAAATCAAATGTCGCAGATGTCTATGTCGTGAATTTTGTGGTGATTCTTTTTCAGAATAATAGCCCACAGCATATTGTTGGCTGAGTTAACATGATCAGTGTGACATGCATTTGTTTTATAACACAATATTATTCCATCCATCTTAAATGATATAGTTAAACTTAAACGCACATCGATGAATACACGTCGCTATACGCGTACACACCCTCAATAAATTCGCTGCCAATACACATACAGACTTCGCGTTGCACCGGCTTCGCAGTTTCAATGATGCTTCAACCTATAGAGCCACTAGAAACGTGACCATATTGCAACTGTTTGATGCAACTCATCAATATCTCTCGTGAGGCGACAGGAAGCAACAAATAAAACTAATTAGCCTTTTAATGGCCAATTAGTTGTCGAGTTTCCACAAGATCGGCACGCGTTCACTCGAATGTCGCGGCCGTTCGTTATTCGTACCAGGAGAAGCGTTTCGCCGACGGATGGCAAATCTAATAAGGTCTCATCCAACGGGATAATTTAATACACTGCTCCTGCAATACGGTACATTTGTGCAACGGAAACACGCAACGGTATAACATTTTTGCTCGTCATCAAGACGTGGTCTGGAGCGATATGTTGCACATCAATTAATAACTGCAAGCTAGCATTCCATGTTTTGTTGTTTAGTGATTTTATTTTATTTTATTTTATTTGTGTTCCGTGACGCTTTTCTATCGCGATATAATACTAGTTTGAGTGAGTGAGTGAGTGAGTTAGTGAGTGAGTGAGTGAGTGAGTGAGTGAGTGGACGAGTTTCGAGAATCAGACGCACTAATGTAAAATAGTATTTAAATATTACGTATATTTTTTATACTGACCATATTTGTTTAATAATATTAATATTATTTCTTCTTATTATTATTATAATTATTATTATTGTCTAATTTATTTCTAGATACTGCATAATTAAAAATAAGTAATGAAACAAGCATTAGAAGATATTTTGATGATAAATAAGGAATCGCATTCGTATATAGGTCTACTATTTGAAAGGAATTAATCCATTCGCCAAATAGAAAACTATCAAACAAAATCAATCTGCTTGCTAACTGTTTAGGATGATCGCCATTAAAAATATCAAACAGAACACTGTTGTATTATGTAAAGAACATATCATATCTGCGTAATATCTCAATACCTGATATTATCGAACGGAATGATTTGTGACATCAAGTATGACATTTAGGCGTATGTCACCATTCTGCGCTTTTCACTACCCAGGTTATAATTTCAATCAAATCTGTATAACATAAAATTTTATACTAGATATAACGGCCTAGACAAGATAGATGTAGGAAAAATACTCTTATGAATATTTTTTGGCTGTATAGCCATAACAGTAAAATAAATCCTACAGAAACTGCTCTTGCAAACATTGCCTCTCTTTAAAAATATAACTAAATCAAACGAAAATAACTATTAATTTAACATATGTTCATAGTTTAAAATTACGAGTCTCCTCTGAAACATGACGCACCAGGAAACAATGGGTGGATAGTGTTGATCTATTCAATTAACTTGAATATTGCCCATGGCGTTGGTGTCGTCATTTCCGTGTTTGGAGGTCACGTGATCTACGCCTTGTTCTTCTGTCCGTGATGGTCATGCGGCGAAAGCAATGACCACACGCCGCCCAGGTGCATTGTCCAGTCATTACACCGTGACCACCTGGACTCGCTGTTTGTCCGCGTGTCCAGCGGTCATCTATTATGACCAGCGGGTCGCGATTAGATAAATTAAACTTCGCGTCGGCGTAAGGAATTAACTACCCCTGTAGGTACACCTAATGACGTAATCTAACTTCGCGACGTCGTCTTCGGTGACATGCGCA
>OZ024859.1:21085687-21088187 GCA_964017155.1 Oasisia sp. SBJ-2009
TACGTTGGTCATATAAACACTGCATACTATAGTGGTTCTGATTTTGGAATGCCTAACATACACCATGGAGAAAAAACTTGACAATATTATATGTTTCAACCAAGTTTACATCCGTAGCTTATAGCATGGATATCCGACGCGTGATAAAACTGCCTGTGATCCACAACAGAAAGTAATTTAGTCCGAAAGTAGTTTCATATGAAATAGGACACCGATAATCCCTTAAAGAAGAAGACACATAATCAACCGAAAAGACGTAGCTGCCAAATTAAGCATGTTTGTAAATCATTATCTTCGTTGCCTACTTGTTTTGCTGTAGGGCACGCAAGTGATTGTCGTTTCCGTTTTGAAGTATTCTTAAAGAGACTATACAAACTGGTTGTCCGTAAGAGTATTTAATTTGACAATCGTAGCTTCTTTGCATAATAGTCCCTCCTTCTGGGGGGGGGGGGGTTTGTTCGGTGTAAACCAATACAATTTACAACGGAGATTTCTCCTGTGGCATTTACACCCGTGTGCGAAAGAATACGTTGCTCGTTCGAGTCGTTGGGGACCGGGTCAAAAACAAACATGTCAAAAATGCATAAACAATATATATATATATATATATATATATATATATATATATATATATATATATATATATATATATATATATATATATATATATATATATATATATATATATATGGCTGCAGACGAGACTTGCGTGTCATATTGCTAAATAATGTTAAAACTTGCTAAAGCGTGGTTTTGAAAAAAAAATATGATAATGTTATTACACTTTATGAGTGAAGTGGTTTCATCAAATGATGTCTACTTACGGTTGAGTCCATTACGGTAGAGTCCATTACGGTTGAGTCCATTACGGTTGATTCCATTGCGCAGTCTGCAGAGAGAAAGAGAAACATCGGATTCTTAGGTTCAACAATAACCGTAAACAATTGAAAACAGATAATTTTATACACCACTATTTGCAGATTTCTGAATTTAGACCAAACATATATTCACATTATTTATTAGCTGAAACTAAATGATGGTGGTATTGATAAAGGTTTGAGTTATCTGGAGAGGTAAACACCGTCAGCGGCATATTTAGACAAAATCCACCATGTTTCATTGTTCGGCAGTAATTCTCAGTTGCCTTTTGTTTGCCCAGCTATACGACTAGGACACCTCGAAAGTTCAGAAGCAGCTCCATCTCACCATTGACAAATTTATACAGAGTAATTTATTTTGACATGTTTCTTTTTATCAGAGAGTATTTCTCATACCAGAGACACTTGAAACAGTCCTCATTCACAGCACGAATGTTAAGCACGAATGTTAAGGTAACAAAAGACCACGAATACAGTAAAGTATTGTCATAAAAGACTATAAGATGCTAACTGTTCCTTTTTGTTTTTAGCGTTGTGCGTGGATGCAATATTTAGGTGTAGTTTTTTGTTTCTCTGCCGTAGAACGCAGTGTTTCAGCGGTGTAGAGTTTCGGCCTCTGGACTAAGTGAACTGGTTTCGAATTCGGCGCTGCGGTATTGAAGTGTGGGCACGTGTTTTCACTCTACATTGTTCCACCTCACTCAGCTGTATGAATGTGTATCTAGCTATCGACGTGTCTTCGCGCATTAATTGCAGCGTGGCTGGACGTTTCCCAGAGAAGTTGAGTTGGTGTTTGATTGAATAGTGTCCTAGGAAAGTAAAATGTATAGCGCTTTGAGCAATCCTGAGGACTGGATACAACGCTATATACAAAAGTTATCTTTTATATAATATTTATATACATATATGAAATACAGGACATGGTTACGTGCCTGTCGTATTGCAGACGTCGACAGCAAAACGAATCGGCAACTCCAGTTGATCGAATTTCTGCACGCTGCCCAGTTGTGGCAACGTAGCTCCGTTGGGGAAGCGGCTTGCAGACAGCACAACCATCGGAGCATCGGCCACGCCGTAAAGTATTGGTCCCGGGTCGAACTCGCTGAAGATTCCTAAACGATGGTATGGCGTGACGTCAAACCATTCTTCTTCGTCTAGATTTACCTGAAAACGATCATTACGTTTGCTTAACGTTTGCTTTTGTTTTGCATAAATCAAAAGGCTATATTGTACTTATGGAGTATCTTTAATTTCACCTTCCTGTGATATCCACTCTGTGAGAAAATTGCTTAGTTTGGTCGTGAGTGAAGGCCTGTCTTTGAAGACCGTATATGTGATGTCACACCAGGCATAACAATGGCGGATGTACGCAGCGTCACCGCCATTTTTGCGTAAGACGTTTGTTTCTTTCAAGGTTTATTTTTGCCGAAGGGATGCTGTATGTAGGACCGCGTTAAATAAGGATTCTGTCTGTTCTGCAAGGTAGGATCCGTAACTATAATAATGCGCGAATGAAAGCAACAGTTATCTATTGTATACGTTTACGACTGAACCATTTAGTAAATTAATGAATTTATTAAACGCTATGTTGTTGGTCACTAGTATACTACATAACTATTGTT
>OZ024859.1:21093187-21098187 GCA_964017155.1 Oasisia sp. SBJ-2009
CGCAACGCAACGCAACGCAACGCAACGCAACGCAACGCAACGCAACGCAACGCAACGCAACGCAACGCAACGCAACGCAACGCAACGCAACGCAAGACATAAAAAGCAAAGACACACAAAAAACCATCCAACAATTAACAATGCAATAGAAGCTAAAACAATAGAATTATATTTCACAAAACAAAGAAAGACAACACATTCTGAAATGTAATATAACATTTCACAAATGTAGACTAGTATTAGCGAATATCCAAATTCAAGGGCACTCTCATTATGAGACCTTTTTCAATAACAAGGACATTTTTTAGCACACGCGCCATGCAAAATCCAATAATGTTACATAGAGGTTTTTTACAAACATGCACCAGTCGTGACCCTACAGTGACATTTGTTTTTACTCGCATCCTTAAACATCTAATAATTGTAGAGTAGTTTAGTGCACGCATCATATAATGTCTAATAATGTCTACAGCGTAAGCAAGGAGACGCAATTAATGTATGACTCACATGGTCCGTGTATATACCGTTTTTTTCTTTTTCGTTTTCAAATTTGCGAACGAAAAACGGATAACGAATTCGTTTTTCGTTTTTCGTTTTCAAATTTGCGAACGAAAAACGAAAAACGAATTCCTTTTTCGTTTTTCGTTTTAAAAAGTGAAGTAAGAAAAACGAATTCGTTTTTCGTTTTTCGTTTTTGCATTTAGGATGCTTCGGTCGCATTGCCACTTCGGGTGGCCGGTAAAAATTGGTAGTTTCGGCGGGATACCTCGGTCGCACTGGCAGCGTTTTGAAAACAAACTCGCAGAAATTGCATCGGCGAAGTGGTATGTCTAAGTACCTACACGTTAATATTGGTCGTTTCGGCGCTGTTTTTTATGTTTCAACAATTTAATAAACTTTACTCAACCTTATATATGATAGATCGAAAGATGGATAAATCGAGAGTAGATGTATTTATTTTTTAACTGCAACTATGTGATGCAATAGTTATTTCAAATTTAGTTTGTAAAATATTTGACTTAGGAGGACCCTATTTTGACTAATAAATAGTCGCTATCTTAGGGTTTTAAATTAGCAATTTTTTATGTAATTATTGAATTCCATTGACGGACCATTACGGATAGCTTAATTGTATTTAGGAGCATGTATATTCCTGAGTACATACCAACATTTGCTATTTTACGCATATTGTAAGTAGAGGATATGTGGTAAATTATATTATGTTGATGGCTTAATGTGTTGCTAGAGTTAGTGTTAATTCATAATTATTTTCCATATGTAGTAATTTACAACAGTAGAAGTATGTTTGCATCCGTGTGTAAAATGCTGCTTTACATAATGTATCAGTCTTGTAAAATTGTGATTGTTTATGTTTTGACTAAACAAATATAGGTATTGTTTATTGTGTGTGGCATACTATTTGTAATACTCTTTTTTACAAATGTATATTATGTCCTGAATGTATGTATTCTGCTGTGTGCTGGTGTGAAATGATTACGCATATTTCTGGTTTGTGTTATCTGCCAATTTTGAAAGTATGCGGGTAATGTTTTATGTTTATATTTATAATAAAATTATAATATAACTACAATAAGTTGGTATTCAACTTGTACTTAAACATTAATTCTATGTGGGAGCTATATTTATTTGAAAATATTATTCTTACACATTGTTTTGCAATTTGTTTATTCAATTACATTTGTGTCCCTAGATCAGTAGATGGTAATTAGTGTGAGGCAATATTATAGAATTATAGAGTGAAGTCCCAATTTTTCGAGACATCTGTTTGCTATTTTATCAATATGTTTAATCCAGTTTAAATGCTAGATTAATGTAATGCCCAGAATGTTAAACTGGTTTAATCTCTCAATATCTACACTGTCAATTATTAATGTTACTTCATCAACCTATTTATTAGGCATTTGAAAAAAACATTTTTTTTATTAATATTTTAATCATAATGTATAATAATAATAATAATAATAACACAAGTTTTATTGGCAACTCAACTGAGTTGGATTGACATTATACAATAAAATACAATTAATGCATCTGTATGTAGTTTTAGCTATATGTTTATTATAGGTCTTTCTTAATCAAATATTCAATATTCACTGTGTTTCTGTCATCTGTGAAAGTTTTAATTGTACTTGTATCATCAAGTATCATGAGCATAATTTATGCTGGCTTTTGGAAATCATTGATATAATTATTGTAAATAACAATGTCAGTGGCCCTAAATTGATCATTGGGGGACGCCTCGTTTTATAGGTAAAGTATATCATTGTACCTCTTCTAGTCTTACAGACTGCTTACAGTTAGTTGCATATTATTGTGTTAGATGTATTGCTGTGAGCTCCATTCCATTGGCTCCTGGCTACCTCACTGATCCGTTCACGTTAAACAATAGTGTATATGATTGTCACACTTGCAACTGCACAAATATTCCTGTCAAGAAGAACAACTTGTCTTTAGGCCAGTGTAAATTTGCTTACAAGTTTGGAAAACTTTGGGACACTATCCCAGAATGTATACAGAATGCAAGCAGTGCAGATATCTTTAAAACACACATTTTAACAGTTTCGCATGATAGATGTACACAGTTGCAAACATTTCATGATATATATGGCTGAGGGATTGTTTGCATTTGGCTGGTTGATTGTTTAGATTAATAAATATTTGTGTGGTGGTGGTAGTGGTAGTCATAGTAAGGACTTTATCTCAGACAATCAGATTTTTATTATTGTTATTACTATTATTGTTATGTAGAAGTGGATGAGTTTGAGCAGTTTGCCAGTCGAATGTGGACTGTCGTTTAGTCATGCCTTTTGGGATGTCTACGAAGTGCACATAATCTTATGTCATTATAATTAAAGATTTAACTGATGATTTTTTAAATTATTTATAATCTTTTTTATTCATGTTTCCAATAGAATATGAAACAGTGTCACCTGACTGTTTATTAATAACTGAAATGGAGTTGCAAGTGTGACAAACATGCATTCTATTTTTTACGCAAACCGATCAGTGAGATAGCCAGGAGCCATTGGAATGGAGCTCACAGCAATAATATTCAACTAACTGTAAGCAGTCTGTAAGACTAGAAGAGGTACAATGATATACTTTACCTATAAAAATAGGCATCCCCCAAGGATCAATATTAGGGCCACTGACATTGTTATTTACTATAATTATATCAATGATTTCCAAAAGCCAGCATAACTTGTGCTCATGATATTTGATGATACAAGTACAATTAAAATCTTCACAGAAGACAGAAACACAGTGAATATTGAATATTTCATTAATAAAGACCTGTAATAAGCATATAGCTAAAACTACATACAGATGCGTTAATTGTATTTTATTGTATAATATCAATCCATCTCAGTGTAGTTGCCAATAAAACTTGTGTTATTATTATACATTATCATTAAAATATTAATAAAACTAAAGTTGTTTCTAAAATGCCTAATAAATAGGTTGATGAAGTAACATTAACAAATGACAGTGTAGATATTGAGAGATTTAACCAGTTTAAAATTCTGTGCTTTACATTAATCTCGCATTTAAACTGGATTAAACATATCGATAAAATAGCAAACAGATGTTCTCGAACTATTGGACATATAACTAAATTAGAGCATGTTATTCAAACCAGAAAATAAAGTGCACTCTATAATTCTGTAACATTGCCTCACACTAATTTACAACAAACCAGAAATATGTATAATCATTTCACGCCAGCACACAGCAGAATATGCATAATCATTTCACACCAGCACACAGCAGAATACATACATTCAGGACATAATATACATTTGTAAAATAGAGTATTACGAATAGTATGCCACACACAATAAACAATACCTATATTTGTTTAATCAAAACATAACCAATCACAATTTAAAAAAGACTGATACATTATGTAAAGCAGCATTTTACACACGGATGCAAACATACTTCTACTGTTGTAAATTACTACATATGGAAAATAATTATGAATTAACACTAACTCTAGCAACACATTAAGCCATAAACGTATTATATTTTTACCACATATCCTCTTCTTACAATATGCGTTAAGTAGCAAATGTTAATAAACAATATTCAGGAATATACATGCTCCTAAATACAATTGAGCTATCCGTAATGGTCCGTCAATGGAATTCAATAATTACATAACAAATAGCTAATTTAAAAACCCAAAGTGGCCCTTAAGATAGCAACTATTTATTAGTCATAATAGGGGCCTCCTAAGTCAAATATTTTACAAACTAAATTTAAAATAACTATTGCATCACATAGTTGCAGTTAAAAAATAAATACATCTACTCTCGATTTATCCATCTTTCGATCTATCATATATAAGGTTGAGTAAAGTTTATTAAATTGTTGAAACATTAAAAACAGCGCCGAAACGACCAATATTCACCTGTAGGTACTTAGACATACCACTTCGCCGATGCAATTTCTGCGAGTTTGTTTTCAAAACGCTGCCAGTGCGACCGAGGTATCCCGCCGAAACTACCAATTTTTACCGGCCACCAGAAGTGGCAGTGCGACCGAAGCATCCTAAATGCAAAAACGAAAAACGAAAAACGAATTCGTTTTTCGTTTTTCTTACTTCACTTTTGAAAACGAAAAACGAATTCGTTTTTGGTTTTTCTTATTTCACTTTTGAAAACGAAAAACGAAAAACGAATTCGTTATCCGTTTTTCGTTCGCAAATTTGAAAACGAAAAAGGAAAAAACGGTATATACACGGACCTCACATCATGTTTCTGTAAAGTTGTGTAAGATTTTGGATAGGGAGAATACAGACAGACATTTTCTACTGACAAGCCAAACGACAGTGCCGGTGTCGGAATCAGCGAAGCGTTGGCGTGGACATTCAATGTCACAAAACAGAAATTCGTCCAACAGGTCAGCGAATAAAGACATCAATTATTCATCAATCATTAACACGCCGCACCGACCACAGCGCGAGACTTCGAGGA
>OZ024859.1:21105687-21113187 GCA_964017155.1 Oasisia sp. SBJ-2009
TATTATGTATAATTGAAAGAAAGAATTTTTTATCGGTAAACATAGTATGTTATCCGCGCTTAGTCCTATATCTAGCTAGTATCTAGTCTGTTTGCGCGATTTACCTGTGCGCTTGGTAAATGAATAACTACTGATAAACGTCATATTTATTGAACTGGTTAATAGTATGCATGCACAAGCTTCGTCTACTGGTGTACACTGATATATGTGTCGCAGATCGCAGACCACTGGTCAACTTTCAACCACCTAGATTTGTCGAAAAAAGCTACCAAGTATTATTTTCATAAAACAATGACGAGGCAGTGTTCACAAAATCAAAACAACTAGTGCATGCCATGTTATAGATCTATGCTAAAGCGAAACAGGTATTGCCAGAACAATACCCCTTCATGCATGGTACACGTAGAACAGCTAATCATGCCAGTCCGAGTCGCAAAGTGTTCGCAGCGCCACAGCGACGTCATGTCACAAGAGCGCATGCGCAAGAGTAGACCAATCACCAAACAGGAGCTTCCCAGCCACCAACGGAACGTCGAGAATCCACTGGAGACATCCCGTCTGCCATAACTGGGCCACAGTATCTTGTACGTGACACCACGTCTATCTTTCGCCAAACATGCATGCATGATTGTTTGGCGCCTGAAAATTAAATGAAATCTGAACAGATGTACACAATACGAATTTAATGAAAACTCTCATGTCTACCTAATCGTAATATATATTTTGGTAAGAGAGCAGATATGTATATAATTATATTTTACGGGCATGCTTTGGAATCGTTGCTATAAAGAATGTTTTTGTTGTCTTTGTTATACTCTATATACACGTATATAACTACGTCTATGAATGACAATGACAAGGAAACTGTCAGAATACGACGCACTGATTAGTTTAGAAGAGTCCTAAGGCAAGGACACCACGCGAAACACGGCAAAAGACATCGCCTCTAAGGCGCCTATTAGTATCGCAGGAAGATAACGACCAAAACCCAAGAAATGGTAGTGTAAGTAGGTTCCCAGCGGAGTTAGTAGTAACTGTACAGGCTAACTACGGTTATGTATATCTACGTTATCATCATCATCATCATCATCATCATCGTCGTCGTCGTCGTCGTCGTCGTCGTCGTCGTCGTCGTCGTCATCATCAACATCATCATCACTACATCATCATCGTTATAACCATACTCATCATCGACATCATCGTCACCTCACCGACCTTTAGATATTGTGCCAGCGTATCAGTTTCTTGCGCAGAATTCACTTTCTATACCGCAACCCAGGCAAACACCTTTGTTCAGGGTGCATGATATGATTAGTAGACTGTTAGTGTACAATAAGAGATCGCATACGTGTGCACCTCAACGAGAAACAAGATTCCTGTGTGTGAGAAGGCGAGTGGCATTAGTAAATGTTACACATATAAATCATCTCATCCCTAGGTTGATAGCGCCATAGAAGCATGGTGACGGTGCAATCACATAGCGATGCCTGTGACAGAATAAAACCGTTATATTAGTGCAAGCTTTACATGCATGATTAAGGCACTCGCTATCACGTCGCGTTTCGCGTAAAACACATCGCTTTAGCCAATTAGCAACGCTTCTGGATTTGCCTCAACGAGACCGGTTACACGTGCGATTAATTGAATTCTTCAGCGAGATTTTTATCCACGACTAGTCCGACGCAACGTTTCTTGCGACAAAAAGATTCGACACATCCGGAAACGATCAATAACAGAACAAATAATCGTTCGTGTAAATATACCTTAAGTGATGATTTTTTTTATTTAGGCATGAGTTTCACACACCATATTATAATAGTCAAAATGGCCAGTTTGCTTTCGCAGCATGATCACACCCAAGAGGAAACGAGCGACAAACAAGTAGCGACCCCCATCAACACGGGAACACACATGTGTGACACAGAAAGTATAGGAAAAATATATAATTTACTAGAGTAAACATGTCAGCCTATTTCGCCAGCGTTCGAAGCTGCTATTGCCGATGTGTGTTAGTGCAATTGCGCGTGATAGCGATACCCAATAAACGTGTTTGTGCTACAATCGGATAACACTCTTGGTAACTGACACACATGAGGCTAAGCACCAACCAGAGCATGGCCCATTACTCTGCGGGTTAAGCAGCGATCTTTGCCACCGGGTTACTGTGCGAAAGTGCAAAATGTGGTATTAATTACATCAAAGCAGCGGGAAAGACACAACAAATATAATCATATATAAGTCATTATCAGTATCTAGTATGATTACACTTGAACTGCTGACGAAAGGATCAGGTACATTTCGAGTAGATCTAATCGTTTTGATTTAATCGTTTGTTTTCAAAGGCGATGAACCGTTGCATTCAAGAAACGGAAATGCGTTCCAACAGTCACTAAATGCTGCTGTTTTCCGCAACTTTCTAAACGGCGTAGTTTCGTGGATTCCTACATGTGTTTTGTCTCGTGGTTGCATTATGAATGATGCAATATTTATCTCATAAATACGGAATAGTCCCTTTGATCGAGGGACGGGTGGCAAATTGTGTCTTTCCCGTAATGTTAAGTTAATGCATGTAGCCACGACCAAGTCAGGACAGCGTCAACACCTGCGCGCAAATGGAACGTCATGTCGATGTTGTTTACGCGACAGTTCACGAGTGAAGACAGAGTTCGATTGGTGTGCGCAGGTGTTAACGTTCTGCAGTCGGGCCCTGTTGGTTTATGGTTACAACCGCCCATACTCAAATCGTGCTATTGTCAACTCATGGAACTGACAACTCGTCCCACACATGCATATACATGTACTAGTGCAATTCACATCCCAAATTAAAACAATGTGGCAACAAGTTACCGCTTCCACGTGTTTCGAAAATAGGCCAACTTAAGGCTGTTTTTATGTTGTATCAAGTATTGCTTTAGATGACGTCATAAATGTTAAGCAGGAAGTACCTCGGCAGATGGCCGACGCGAGCCGAATTGGTGTGGATTAGTTGGCAGTGAATTAGGCAAATTGTTGACGAGCCCAGATGGGTTTGACCATGCCAGACCGTTGTAACCAGACACCACATTGTAAGTTGTGCTATAATAAAAACGGCGTGTGTTAGAATAACGTAGGAAATTCAGTGTTGCGTCGAACATGAAATAATTAAGTAATCCTGGAGGTAACGTGACAAGATTTCGGATAAGAAATTTGTGGCTACCACATTTAACAAACGAGCAAAACGTAAGGAACCGTAACAGTTAACAGGTATCGATTCAAACTGTGCCATCATGTTTGTGTTTCGGAACATTTCGGCTTGGTCTACGCAACACTGAACGACGAACGCGTAAACATCGTCCCTCCCCAAGCGGCGTGTCCACCGACAGGCCCTCGACACCAGACGGCGCTGCTGTAAAAAGACGTACACACCGTGTGCATTAAATATGGCCGCTCTACAGCGCACTCTTGTCGTCCGTCAGCTTCTGTTCGTCGGTCGTGTCGATGGTGTCCATGCCAGAGTCTGGCTTCCAGCTATCTGACGTCTGCCAGCGGTGTTCGACTCCGTTGTTCGGCTCCTCGATGTTCTCGTAGGCCCTAGACGCGCCTTGAGACGACCGCGAGAGGTTCTCGCGACGCCGACGCTCGCTACAGGCAACGATCAAGAATCGATATTAATACAACAAACACGGTTAACCAACGACAGTCCAAACAGGTGCTACACGAGCAAGGTTAGGTAAGAAATATAATTATTATATAATGTGGCATTGATGATAAGTATTCACCACACAAATCGTGCATGACGGTGGCGGAGTAGCGGAAACAATCGGGAAAAGTTTCTAGTCGCGTCCAATTGATTGTGCTACTCCACCAGCGTCGAGTGCGACCACCGCGAACACCACGTCGTTAACTCTACCCCTTTATGGTTAAATCACGCACGCGTGGATGTATACAATTCAAGCAGTTTCGATGTTTTAAACTGTTTTGCTTCGCCGCAGTTGGGTGTCACTCGGTTTTACCATGCGTAAGTTTGTTGATACGGAAGATTAAAAACACACTTCGTGTTGCCGCCTACATCGATAATGTCAAAGGTGACCTAACTAAGTAGTGGAAAGCGAACTTTATTTAAATGTTGGCATGTCACTTTTTTAACGCCACGCGCACTCAATGACCGCAATCTCGTGTCAACAGAGTTAATTAATTGCGACGTAACCGCCATCCATCTATTTGCGTTCCTTGGAACACATAGGCCTTATGCTTGCCTTGTCAAATGTGTCGATGGATTACAATATCACTTATTGTCTGATGCCGCTTTGTACTCTATTTTTGGACTCTCACTTAGGCACCTCAAAACGATATAACGTTTCCGAAGACAAGAAAGGATACCCGGTGCATAAAAAAAAACATCTTGAATTGATTCATATATTGCATTTGCCGGTGCCCTTACATTATATATGTTTTCCTTATCGCAACAGCTAGTCAAGTATTCCTTCTACGACTACGCAACAATTCACGTGAACAACAGCACAGTGTTAGTATGTACACAATCTAACAGTCAATCCAATAAAACCTATCACAAGTCACTGTGTTTCCGCAGATACCGATCACACAGTTTTGAAACGACCACAACACAATAATATAAATATATACACATATATTCGAAGGCTGAACGGCGTTTCTGTTAACTTAAAAACAAGCAGACACGTGTTGTGGAACTGCCGTTCATAACGCAATTACGCAAACACTACTCCATGTTAAGGTTGAGCGGTGTTTCCTATTAAAACTTGCACATTTATTTACACGTTGACTCGTCTCTAGTGTTAATGAATTACACAAAACCAGCGTCAACGATAACGCCGCTAGAATCGCACACTTTCCAGGGTATGGTCATCGCCGATGGAGCCGACTTTATAGTATTCGGACACGTCGTCTCGAAGTTCACGCATCTGCGGCGTGTGACCTGCGAAGGAAGAGGACCCTGTATCCTCACTATCGCGGCCCCCGACAAGTGCCGTACCCGGCCGATAGTCGTACCTTTTGCTGTTGTCCATGTCGACGCAAACGCAGATGATGGCAATGACTGCGATCAGCAGGACGACCGTGATAGCGATGTTCCACGCGATCAGTGCGATTATCATGCCGCGTGTTAGGAGCGTTTCTTCGGGCTCTGGCGAAAGATAAATAAGCGCATTTGATACAGAGAAAGAAATGGCAAGAGCTAAGAGGCGATCGAATATATTACCAAACATAAAAACAAATGCACGGCTTAAATTATCGGTGAGTTGTAGTTTGTTCGTCTCCGCATTTCGCAAAAAATCTACCCAGTGCTGCCGCCTGGCGAACGAAACTAGTATTAATGCACGTTGACCCTATCGTGGATACCAGAATGTAGTGACGTTTTGCGTACTATCTTCGTAGCCATGTCGTATCAGTTAAACGTTTTATGTAGCACATTTTCATTGTTCTTCTTTGGAAACTGAGTACTCCGGTAACATGTACAGTTATTTATCTGACAATACATGGGTTTCTTGAATTCCAGCGCCATATACCGGTTGATTATGATTGAACCAGTGTTACACACCTTTCGAACTTATGAAATCATTCTAAATGACGTTGCGCAAACATTCCCCGAGACTATGTTGTAGAACTCACTTTATCATTTTACTCGATCATATTGATAAACAAGGATAACTCATAGTTTGTTTTAGTGGATATTGCATACTATGTATTTCAAACGTTGTAAATAGTAATTTTACCTTCTTCACGAGCCGCGGCCGGTCGAGGCTGGAATAAAGCAGACCACATGTGTGGTTACAATTGCGGTTTAGTGGTTTTAGTAATAATAATACTAATGCTAATAATAACAATAATATCACAAAGAAACTGCAGATATGGCTTGACTGTAACTGCATTTCGTACACTCTAAAGACAATCAGTGCTACGACTTGATCATGAGTCCTAAATAATTAAACCATAATTGGTCACTGCCAATGCTTACGTATATTTCTCGACAACCTTCCTTCACCTCGTTCACGTGACTCCACCTCCACACTGTGCATATCATCATCTCTTTCACATGACCCCACAGAACATACACTCCTAATCATCATCTCGTTCACACGATTCCACCTCCATACCCACCAATCAGAGTCGTTATGCCTTTTAAATGAATTGATCGTGGTTGACGTACCTTGGCCGGGTGTTTCATCATGTGGTAGCAATCTGCAAATAAAAGTCGTAACCGCATTTAATTTCCGATTCTTGTAAAGGTATTACACTGCAACCTGGTAGACCATAGGCTAAAATATGTATCAGTTGAAAAGACACACATACGGCATGCCATGGTACAGTAAGAAAGACACAGAGTGTAAGTGTATCATTACAACCGTAATGTTGTCAGAAATGTCAGACAGGCTTCTTTAAACGCAATAGTTATTTCCATTACGTGCGCTGTTGTATACCAAATGGTCAGTTATGAAGTCTTCAAAAATGGATGCCGAAACCGTGTTCTTTATTAATATAAATATAAGTATAAAGTATAAATATTTATGATTGAACAAAATAAGCGGAAACGTTTACAAGCGAGAACTGCCCACGATATAATATATATATATATATATATATATATATATATATATATATATATATATATATATATATATATATATATATATATATATATATATATATATATATCAGGCGTCATTCCTACTATTGGAGTAATGCGCATACATTACAAATATGAACATTACTTTACTGACGTCATACTGGTCGTACCGGACGTGTTGCAGAGATGGATGTCGAAGGTACGCGGCATGGCCAGCGAGTCAAACTCTACGGTCTTTCCTATCGCCAAGTTGTTGTCTTTGACGTCGTTCTTGGACATTCGCAAGGCGCCGTCTTGGCTACGAAATGAAGAAAAACGTATATATATATATATATATATATATATGTCACCGATGTCGACAGCGATTCTAAGAGGAGAACTGTATTTGTACTACGTTAATTGTATATGCTGTCAGCATTTCTAAACAGACCTTCTCCGAGACCGTCCTGTTCAACTGCCCGTACACTTTTGTCAAAACAAAATATGCATGGAATCAATTGTTATTAATTAAAAATAGATATATGTATGTGTATATGATATTATATTTACATTACAAATATTATATTTAAAATAAATCAAATGCATTGTGTATGTAGTAAAATTCTAAAATATTTCATGTTTATCCCCACACTTTAATTCCGGTGGGCTTTGGTTGGATAAATTAAACGTGTGGATTAGCGAGAGACTTTATTATATATGATATGCAAGATTCTCACACAAAAAGTGCGGATCGCGAACAACCGAATTACTTAAGACCAGACAAACGATATATGGCTGTAGTTATGTCTACTTCCGTTTTCCGATGTGGCTTTTTTTATGCGTATTGACATTTTTTCATTAAGGTTATTATTTTATTCGAAGATCTCCAGAAATATGTGTAAAAAGGTTAATATTACTTGAAAAGTCCATCAATTGGCCCA
>OZ024859.1:21118187-21150687 GCA_964017155.1 Oasisia sp. SBJ-2009
TCGGACAAGGATATCAGGTTTCCGATTTAGCGTAGGACAGACAATGCACTTAATCGCTAAGGAATGCAACTAGCGATTAAAGCTAATTTACGAGATCATAAAATAAAAATAAAGTAGACACTTCTCCGAGCAATAGTGTTGTGAGACCAAGTAAATGTGTTATATGTGTGTGCGTGCGTGCGTGCTTCGTGTGTGTGCGTGCGTGCGTAAGTATATGCTTGGTAGGTTCTTTATTATATTTGTCTCAATGTTGTATACAAATGTGGAATGTCATACCATGAAACAGACACAAACACAGTTTCGTGGTTCAAAGGTCATTTCACATTAAAGTCAATGTGGATCACTATGAATGATAGGAAGTATTGTAAATAAAACATTTGGTGACAATTGCACATCTTAATGTGCACACACACACACACACACACACACACACACACACACACACACACACACACACACACACACACATACACACACACACACACACACACACACACACACACACACACACACACACACACACACACACACACACACACACGATCGCGCTTCCATCAGATATTCACAACTGCCGGACACTTTATGCCGCGAAATAAGTCATCAATTATAAAATATATACGCAGCAAATAAATAGTCACTAAGTCCAGAGCATTCGTTATCAACATGTTCACTACAGGAATGTCCGACTGGATGTCTTATTTATGACGTGTTACACCTGGCAGGTGTCCAGGAATGCGTTTAATCTCGCTACGTTAACGACTACCGACTAATCGTCCATGTTGTTTACATCTATCATCGTGGTCGCTGTGAAAGACTGCTCAGTAATACGGGTCTCGTTTACACACATCTTTTGTGGGCTGCTTATAGGTGTCCGTGTGAAAATAACATCAATAAATGCTGACGGCACCGGCACCTCGAACTTAACACTTTGTACTGTGTAGTGCACGTAGCGAGGAATGTTGCTCGGACCTTCGAGTATATTCGAAATTCAATTCAATTACGAAGACGGCATCCTTACCCTGACACTAATCCTCTGTGTACATGTATAAACGCTTGATTTGGCATGCGATTGCCAAATAATACGTTTGTATATTACCAATCAATGGTATACTAACAGTAGCAGAAGCAGCAGAAGCCGGAAAGTAGTATAGTTTAGGCTTTTACTTACTGCGAGCCAAGGTGAGGTAGGTCATTAGTAATGTGTTTATGATTACTAATCGCACGCATTTTTTTCACGTGGTATTCTGTATTATTCAATTCCAAATGGCTCACTCACTCACTCACTCACTCACTCACTCACTCACTCACTCACTCACTCACTCACTCACTCACTCACTCGGTCAATCAATTAATCATTCGTTCATTCATTCATACACGTTTTGTCGGAAAATAGCTCAGATGAGCTAATGTTGCCAATTATCATGTAACCGACGTTAAATAAAGTTTCTTGTATCTTGTATCTTGTATACACTCCTTCTCTCCATCTCTCCAACCCTATTTTACCCACTCACTCACTCACTCACTCACTCACTCACTCACTCACTCACTCACTCACTCACTCACTCACTCACTCACCCAATCTCTCACTAACACAATCACTCATATACACACTCACTCACTTACCCGTGAGTATAAATAATAAAGTACAAATGATAAAGAAAAAATTCGGATCGCCGGATCCGGGAACAACATTATCATCACGATAACAGCTTAATATCTTCCTAGACAGGACGCAATCACATGACCGTTGATGTCTATAGTCGTTCCTGATATACACACACACACACATACTGTTATAGATATCCCACTCAGTTGTACATCTCATCCGCCTTTGTAGTTGTATTATTAACTGTTATCTCATCTTTCCACTCCAATACGAAAACATGGCATATCGCGTATACGGCTGGGAAACCAACCATACCAAAACAAAGCATATGAGAGTTGCACGGCATGTCCGAAATTTCTATGCTGGTCCCACGATCAGTATCTTTTTCCTACCTGGCGCTTTGGCGACTGTGTCATCCTGTCAACAGCCGTGGTGGCGTTATTCCTCTCCATATGTCCGCCGTGTTCTCGCTGTGTGTAACTACAATTACGCTATCCGACTGTCCGATCTTCATTCGTCCGTTGTGTATCCAACACACGCTGCAATGTTCACACTCATGAGAAGACCTAAACTTGATCTTTGAAGGTTGTCGGTTGGCCAACGGCTACTGAAGCCACTGTCTTGCTCGGCGACGCGGCTTTTTGCCTAGGCGGGGCGAGATTTATTCATCGCTTCACTCGTCATGGCGTCGGTGTCGTTTTCACGCGCATAACCGACACGCTTCACTGACCACGACCGACAACAAATGCCCTGGCAAAGGACTCTAACTACTAGCGTGTTAATGTGTCTCGCGATGTGTAGCGCAGTTCATATCTTGCCAACTTGGGCCGAATTGAGCGCACTTAGTCCCACGGGTTCATGCCTACGATATCGCAGTGTCGATATCCGACGTCTGTTTACTGATTTTTAAACATCGGCATATGTGTAGCCATCAATTGGATTAATAAACACACAAGTTGAGTACACCGCATCTGACGTGCAACGTGTTCATATCTCTATGTTATCACAGAACCGAGTTGGTTCCCGTAAACGTGATAGACTAACGTATAAACATATAAACACTGGCATTCGTGGCGTCAGCGCAATCTGTTATGGCAGACATAATTCGTGGACCAGAACATCAGATTATTCAGAACAGTTGAGGGTCAGGCCAGTCGCGGTCAATCAGAACACAAAGCCTCCAAAGTCACTAAGCGTAGGGTGGTGTAAGGGGATTTGTGGACACGTCCCCCGCCCCGGAGACCTGTGGAAATTGCTTGCACTAAAGTGGCGTGTCCTAGACGTTCTGAAAGGTTGAGATCCGTTACATAAAAGTTCAACATCCGCCCGTGTTGTGCTAATGCTAAAGCTCCTGCCAAATATAAATTTGCTTCGGCCGCCATGTCTTATGTTTTATTGGCCTCAGCGGGGTGGGGGGCAATTTGAAGTTTGAGGAACCCTCGCTATATGTTAATACAATAGCAGGTTTGTCTCTCTAGACAACAGCTTACACACCCGGCCATTCTTACTTATAATTATGAATACCAAAGTAACGAAATTAAAACTGGTTCATTTTTTTAATATAAACGATGATTGCCGTTACACAAATGTTACATTTTCTATTAAGCCTTGCGCTTTGTGCGTTTTACCCTACACTTTTCATCCTCTCTTGGGACCAACTCCCCAATCCGATCAGTTTTAGGGGCAAACTCACACAGTTCTATCTGTATGAGACATATGTCTACCAGTTTGAAAATGCTCCTCCAAATTCCTCCTACGCAATGAGAACTTTCCACAAACCGTCAACATTGAATAAAAGTAAGTTCTTATATAGCGCAGCATCCAGTCCGCAGGACTGATCAAAGAGCTCTACACTTTACTTCCTGACAGACTTACTCAACCGTACACCATCTCGACTTCTCTAGAAAGCATCCAGCCAAGCTGCGATTAATACGCGATGACTATTCCTAAACAAATATCTACCATTATCTATACCCAGGTGATCATTCACGAAGCTGAATGAACTGAAGTAGGAGTGAATGAATCTACCGACAGTTCGATTCTGGGGGGCACTGCCTCAAACCTCGTTCACTTATCCTAGGGTCCGCAGCGCTATCCATTGAGTCAAAATTTAGGATCACCCGCTCCGTCCCCCCCCCCCCTACAACCACACCGTGCCCCCTACACTCACACCGTCCCCCTACAATCACACCGTCCCCACCCCCCTACACCCGCACCGTACCCCATACACCCGCACCGTACCCGATAGAGCCACACCCCCTCTAGTTGACGCCCCTTCTTTTTAGAAGTGTCAACCCGGTCTCGTCTGGTATCATCTGCCCGGCCTACATGACATAACTTCCTATGGTGCAGATAACACTAATGTGACCGAATTGTTTTTGTGGCCGGTGAAGAAAATGTAGCTCGTCGCTGCTCGCGATGGACACTTCGTGCTTTGACATGTTTACGCGAAATATTTAGGATAAAACAAACTAAAACGTCCTAGATTGAAATCGTAACGACAAAATAAACAAGGCACCCTGCTAAAGTATGCCACCATTACCAACAACGACGAAGCGCTTGCAGAATAGCGGCGCAAAATGTTGCCCAATTATAAGTACCTATATGATGTAGACAAAACATGACAGCACGATTTAATGTGCCGAGCGAAACATTAAAGAATACAGAAATAAAACGATATCGACACCATACCTGCAAGAGAGTGTCGTGCTTGACGTGGTGCTCACAGCGCCTCCGAGCCATTTTGTTTCACTTCAACTGCGTAAATACCGAAAAATCCACCTCCGTTTCAGCCTCAAACTGATGGTCTGTCCGGCGCCGTGGCCTGAGAATACCGTCCTCACTAGTTGGTCAGACCGAGCTAATATAACGTCCAGCGAGTACTAATTGGGTCGAACAGTGTCGCTTTGTTCACCGCCGAATAGACCCCGAATCTAGAGCCTGGCTCACACAAGAGGCTCCCAGCTGGGTCGTGGCGCGATTTACTGAGCTGGCCGTCTCGCATGACTGAATCCGGTACAGCAAAAATAAACACGCCTTCGCAGAGCACCCGAAGTTTGACGTCGCAACTGCCCATGCCTGGCTTCAGGGTCACGTGACAACGCAAAAACGCCCGGAGTTAAATATTCGCTGACAGACAATTACCTAGCCCCTTGTTGCTCTATTTGCATTACATAAGGTTCCATCTCCGAGCACAATTGCCCGACACAAAACTTGCCGAGGCAGGCAAGTGACATAGGACGTCACTCCTATCCAATTGCATATTTACTGCAGTATTTTTAGAGTCAGAAAATGTAAAACGAACATTTACAAGTTGTAAAAACAAGGAGCGGAACTTGATACGCGAACAATGGAGAAAGCGTGGTCCTGCATCGTAAAATATCTACGCAAAGCAAAATAAACACCCCAGAACATTCGTTCTCTGCGTCAACACAGAGGCATATTTTGAAAATAACAATGACGTCGATGGCTAGTTAAATACACAGAGTCGTGGAATATTTAAAAACGACATGGTGCAGACTCGTTAAAAGCGACGCCAAGCTACTAAATGCACCAAAATATTATTGAGTTTGACATCCATACAGAGTGTCATGCATATGTCGTATACTTTCACAGTTTTCTTCGAAACTATTGACTGTAAGTGTGTTTAGGCATACCAAAGAGGTACACTATTTTATACATAACAAACGTCAATGGAAACGTTAGACATACAACCTACAAGTCCACTGTAAAGTGCAATTGCAAGAGGCCCTAACTGAAAAACCCGCCCGCAGTTTTGCGCAACAGTACGTCCATTGATCACGCCTGCGTGATTGATGTTATGTCGCCGACGTCGTCTGACTGCTACTTCATTATTTTGACAGGTGATCATAGTGACATCATAGTGTACATGTTCTAGATAAATAAAATTAGTTGCGGAGAATAACTCATTACCGAATGCCTTTCATTTATTGTCACCACTTAGGCGGACCATCACTGTGCTAAACAATAAATGGTGTACAAGAGGAAACAGAGAAAACAGAGAAAACTCCATTTATCAAATTTACCTTTCTTTCTCAAACAAAGCTCATCCCATTAGTTTACCGAACTGTCTCCCTGTTGCAGAAATATCGCGGCCACTTAGCTTACTATGACATTGACATCGGTCAAATGAATCTATGAACTTCTTATAGTAATGACGTTCATAGCTATTTTAAAATGACTCCGCATAACACGATAGAACCTTCATCACAACGAAACATAAGCTAATATAAGCCTTAGTATTTGATGTAAACGGATTTAACCCTGTCCCACACACTCGTACATTTTCATTATCGCTACAGACGGATTATCTACAAATCACGATTGCATAAAATCGTGGTAAATTATAAGTATACAGCCCTTCACATCACGAGTACCACATGCATTTCATACATGCTCTATTCCCACGCTGGGAAAATAAAGCAAACCCTTCCTCGTACGTAATGTACATAACAATGCCACCACTACGTTTTTCAGGTCGCTAAAAAATCTTCAGGTCTTCACTGCTCACACATTACACGCCTTTGCGTCTTCTTCGCCGAGTTCCATCCTCGGGCGAAACGTTTCCATTCACGGGGGACGTCGGGGGCTTCAAAGGGAGAAGCCTCACCTAGACAACTGTGCCCCCGGGACAACATCGTCAACTTGAATAACATAAATAACAATTGCGTAAAATTGCCGTAAAAGGTTCTGTACTGTTGTTTATCCTGACGACAACGTCATAACATACACAATGATGCCACCGACAAACAAAGCGTGACTATTGTAAATCGTACTAATTATGATCACGTGACATGTGTCGTAAATGTTTAGTAGATGCACTAGAAATAAATAATTTTGCTGCACAAAGAAAATGTCAATTTCTAGTATCTGAAACATAACTTAGAAAACAGGTCAAGGATGACATAGGCATAGCTCAGTTATTGCATAACATGCAACATTGTGTAGTTTTGTAAGACATTTTAAACTTTCCGAAGTAATTACAACAGAGGTGAGAACTATTATGTTTGAGACGTTACAACATTAATTTTTAATGATATTCCATTGGCACAGATACGTCTAGCACAGGAAAGCATGACTAACTGTATTTGGATAGAAAACGCACGACTTGTTGAATTTCAAGCTACAACACTTGTGTAGCTTATAAGTTCCGATTTATTCTGCTACACCCTATTAATTTAATCAGCCATTCCAGCAAACGTTTCCGTTTCTGCGTCGTTCGTTCTCGCGAGGGGTGATAACTGAACACGGGATAGATTGACGTGTAAGGCAGAAAATGGGAAGCAGAGAAAGGCTACGGATGGAGACAGCTGATCGATTGTAACAAGCGGCGGCCACCCATAAAGGGATACAGGAAGGTTAGACTATCGTTCGTTCCAAAATAAGAGAGATGGGTCAAACCACCAGGTCAGCGGGCGATGGCTAGTTGAGCGCGTTGTGTATTGCTTACTGTGTGAGACGACGGAATGATTGATGTTACCGGTGGAACGCGCACAGCAAGCGATGTTTTGTTACTTCTGCCTGAATGACGTTATAGCACATGACGGACTACGGAGATCGACCGGGCTGTGAGTGACTCAGTGTAGTTTCGCAGAATCACATGATGCAGGCATCCAAGACAGCCAAAGTGGGTCGCAAGAGGGTCTGACAACTGTCACTGTTGACCTGGAAGAGGTGTTTGGAATTGTTTTTTTCTGGAATTTAAAAAAAAAAAATTGGACTTTATATGCTAGATTGACCGACCGACCGACCGACCGACCGACCGACCGACCGACCGACCGACCGACCGACCGACCGACCGACCGACCGACCGACCGACCGACCGACCGACCGACCGACCGACCGACCGACCGACCGACCGACCGACCGACCGACCGACCGACCGACCGACCGACCGACCGACCGACCGACCGACCGACCGACCGACCGACCGACCGACCGACCGACCGACCGACCGACCGACCGACCGACCGACCGACCGACCGACCGATCGACCGACCGACCGACCGACCGACCGACCGACCGACCGACCGGCCGGCCGGCCGGCCGACCGACCGACCGACCGACCGACCGAATCGACTGACTGATCGATTGACTGATCGACTGACTGATCGACCGACCGACCGACCGACCGACTGAACGAATTGTTACTCTCGAAAATATTTGTGTAGACTTATGTTTATGTCTGCCTACATACATACATACATACATACATACATACATACATACATACATACATACATACATACATACATACATACATACATACATACATACATACATACATACATACATACACACATACATGCATGCATACATACATACATACATACATACATACATACATACATACAAACATACATACCTGCATGCATGCATACATACATACATACATGCATGCATATATACATACATACATGCATGCATGCATACATACAAACATAACACAAAAATACACATACACATACATACACTTAAATGAACATACCTACACTTACATACACTTACATACACTTATATATACATTTAAATACACATACATACACATACATACACTTACATACACTATCATACACACAATATATATTCTTATATACACTTAAATACACTTACATACACTTACACACACTTACATACACTTACATACTTATGTAACCACATATTCTCTAATTGCTAGTGCTAGTTTCTCCGTGTGTGGTCTGGCTAACTAAACAACGAACAATCAACTCCGTCCATCCGTTGTTCCAATCTTTATATCCAGGTTTTGTGTGTTTATTTAGGAGTGTTTGGTCTCTTTTTTCTCTGGTTCTTTTGTATGTTTCTGCCGGTCGTCTTTTTTCTCTCTCTCCTGATGGTATCTAGTAAGAGGCTTTTGGGCGTTGTTGTAGATGGCATGCCAAGGACGTGTCTCAAAATATGTCCCTCGTTTCATACTGGTGTTGTCTTGAGTGGCATAGTTTTGGAATGTTCTCGTTGGTGACAACCAGGTTCCAATCTAAGAGAGATAGAGGGGGGATGGGGGAGAGAGAGCGACCTAACCAGCCGGCGAGTGAGTGGGTTACTGAGTGAGCGAGTGCGTGAGTGAGTGAATGAGTAAGTGAGTGAGTGAGTGAGTGAGTGAGTGAGTGAGTGAGTAAGTGAGTGAGCAAACGAGAGAGAGAGAGACATACATACACAGCTACGGACAAAGACAAAGGTAGAGGGAGAGAGGGGGTGTAAAGGGTGACTGTGACCGAGAAAAGGGTAACGTGACATTTCACAAAAATTGACATTTACCCTCGTTGACATGACGTATACACCTCTCACAGTTGACCTATCCAGACAGATCTGACGTCAATTTACTTGTCATTTTGAAGTGTTTGTCTTAGATGTTTATAAGCAATATTTTACAAGAAACTATAATATAATATTATTACGATGAGATCTGCATTAATGTCACCTCGCAAGGAGCTTGTTTTATCGTAATAGTCACATAATAACTAAACCATAACCACTCGTTATGTCCGTGTGACCGCGCGTGGAAGGTACCACTAGATGAAGACTCTCCCTCATAATGTGTGCGAATGCAGTTCGTCAGGAACTTCCTGTCCATTAAAAACACGTAACACACCATCGTAGGAGTAAGTGACCGACGTTTAAAGTATCGTTAACGAACACCTACTCAGTCATGACAACCAGCATGTGATACGTGAGTATAAAGATGGCGTAAAATTCGCGACAAATTGCTCTGTTATAACTGATAACATCCACGGCAATTCAGAAAACTAGGAACGGCTTGTTAGTTAGTTTGTGTAGTTCCATTAGTATGCGTTTTAAAATGGATTTAGTGAAAATTTAAATCGAGTTAGTGGAAATTATCTGCAATGAGTCAGAGCAAATGTGGTCTACATGAAAATAAGAATAATTTCCACATTTAATTTTTAAATTTTTATTGGTTGGTTTTTAAGAACGGTTCAATTCAGGAATAGGCTGGGAAGTGATATGGTGTAATTCACTAAAAAGTCTCATCAATAGCTTATCTCAAGCAAAATTTAATTTTGTTTTGACATAAAACGCTGTAGTGACCGTTGCGAATACGATAACCGATTGACGTCATGTGTTCTTGGTTAAAAGTGTTATGTATAATCAAGAAACAAAACACTACTTTGGACAAAATGGTCAAAACGTTATCACGATTGCCAGCATTTATGATACTCGATACAAATGTCATTGCCCGTAACACGAGGTATCATTTACTTCAATCGCAGATTAAAAGCAGCACTTATCGGCGCGAGAACATCTTGTAGTGCACGCCAACCGGGTTTTTTTCTTTGCATTTGCAGGTGCACCAAAACGTCGATAACAATAATCATCCAATCAACAGTTCACATCGGGTCGTGCGGTACATGACGTGCAGACAGTGTGTAATAAGTTGAAAACTCTACCCTTCGAAAACACTCGGGTAAAGGGTGACGGTGACAGAGAAAAGGGTAACGTGACATTTCACAAAAAGTTGACATTTACCCAATTCTCTACGAAGTCATTTTGACATATTCTAACTGGTTAGCTCAAAACACTATTATACTTGTGTTTCCAGCGGCATTATCCAGTGTTCATGTCTGATCAAGACATTTAACCCTTTACTCCCTGGCAGATATGTTCAATTGAACATCATCTCAATTATCTGGGAAACATGCAGCTACGATAGGATAATGCGCAACGACTGATCGTATATAAGTATCCACCACTATCTAAAGGTAAGCACTCGTTAATAAATCTGAGAGAACTGGAGCAATATAGCATGAACGAAATTATCCAAGGTTCGACCCGGGTTCTCTTCGACGTTCTAACCACTGCGCTAACTCTGTACAATCGAACACAATCCAAAAACTTCTGGGAAGCATCCAACCACGCAACAGTTACTGCGTAAAGACATACCACAGTCTGTAGCTAAATACGCATTACTGCAGCTGAGTGAACTGAAGCAATGTAGCACGAACAAACTTGTCCAAGACACGACCCGGCAGCGCAGGATTCAATCCAGGGTTCTCTTATATGAGAGCCGAAGTTCTAGCCACTGCGCCACTGCGCCACTGCGCCACTGGGCCACTGCGCCACTGCGCCACAGCGCCACTGCACCACTGCACCACTACGCCACTGCGTCACTGCGCCACTGCGCCACTGCGCCACTGCGCCACCGCGCCACTGCGCCACTACGCCACTACGCCACTGCACCACTGCACCACTGCACCACTGCACCACTGCACCACTGCACCACTGCCCCACTGCACCACTGCACCACTGCACCACTGCACCACTACGCCATTGCGCCACCATGCCACTACTCCACTGCGCCACTGCGCCACTACGACGACCTACTCCGGTTGCTACCCGCACCATCGACAAAGAAAGGGGTGTATTTACGGGCTCAGGTGAGGAAACGACCTGCGCAGTATTTATTTATAATGACAGCGCAGTGGCGAAAGAACGCGGCATTCCTCCTTTTGGTTCACTGAATTGCGTGTAATTTGTCTTGCGTACCCCTCTTCACCAACAAAACACTGTTGTCAACGCCCGGCCTTTGCAGAAGGTGGGTGAATAACTGTATACTAATGTCGTGACTCACTCAGTGCGTCGCCACCCTTTTGTCGCTCCACACCTTTGTGAGAATTTACCAGGGCACGATATTAAAACTTATACTAACGTAAACACCGTCAATATATATTGTTCTGCGCGCACGAAGCAGATGCTAATCCGGGATAAACACGGCTTTTTATGTTGGTGCAGTGTCGCGTGGTCTGTGTTGTAAACGAGTGATGCTTTTGTGTGAAGCTATATCGGTAACGTCTTTTATGATTTTGATAGGTCATTCCGGAAACTAGAAATATGTGCTTTGTAGTGCTTGGGATTTCAACCGTGATGATATCTGAATGCGGTTTTTCGTTGGCGCCAACACTGACGCTTCATTTAACATCATTGTGTACACCAGATGTATATCAATAGTATTTAGCCTTTTCTTTCGTGAGAAACAGAACAATCGGGTCCATAGTTTATTACCCAGCCGAATATTCTACATAAAAAACTGTTTACCGCCAAGTGTGGTGTATGTAAACAAGCATGGGTACCCTCAATGATGTATATGTTATGTACATGACTCAGTCTAGAAGTGGAAGTGCTTTCTCGTTTGCTGCAACAATCCTTTGCAATTCCACCCTACTGGTGTAAAAAGGTAAATGGAAATTTCTTACACAGTGCAGTATTTTTATTTAGGAGAACAAGAGGGAGAATTTGGGAGGCGGAAACTGACGGAACAAGCGGGAACAATAAAGGAAAGACGTGTAAAACAAAAAACGAAGAGTGTTCATCCCAGAATACAAGAATATTCGATCAGCAAGAATATATACGTGTTGAGTGTATACGTGTTCATTGTATACTACCTTCCTTGTTAAGACACAGTGACCTTTATGAAAGTACGATGGACGGCTGGGGTCAGGCGCGCATTAATATACAATAAACTCTTGCATTTACATCGCATTTATTGGATAGAACCGTCAAATAAGACCCATAATTACATCGCTAAGCGCCTCAGGCTGTGTTCGAGAACGACAAAGCCTACATGCCCTAAATGAATGAATAGGTCTAAACTTGTACGTGTGTTATAGTATTGTCAGGCTAGAATTAATAGCAGCTGTCCGCCATAGAATTAAACTCCTTCGGCGTTCGCTGACCGCAGATGGCTATCTGTCAATTCTGGTCCCCTGATCGACATAACGACCGCTATGTTCTGTCTCTTTCGTAACTGCACTCGTGGTGAAAGTGGGTGCGCCTATATGGCATACGACACCTGCACCAACGCCCACAATTCTGCAGTGCCCTTTCATAAACATATTTGACATTCCGCAGCGGGTGTACGGCGTGAATTGTTTAAACGACTGTCATTGGTTATTTTTACGCTGTTAAAACTGTTGCTAAAGTATTTCATTCACCCAACGTTACAGTGGCGTATCCGATGGTTTGTTCACCTATAACGCATGAAACATGAACGTCCAGTTTCCCAGGTGCATGAACCCATCCCTTCCAACGACGGGAGACAAGACCCCACGAACGCCCTCACCGTCGGTGGACCGACTCTCTCTAGCAAGACCTAGACGGCCTAGGTCTCTCACTCGATGAGCCCGAGTTGGTGGCCGCTGTCCACTCCACATGGAGAGACATTACACGGGATGTGACCCATACGCCAAAGATTCGGCCTCAGATTTAAGTAAAGTCCACGTTACGTGTTTCTTCCGGAAGAGACATAAACATTCGTCGGTACCTACGACTGGTGGCTGCGTCCCGACAAGTAGAATTGCTGTGCAGTAACCAATCGTGGGAGTGAGGAGAGCGTATAAGGGAAGAATGGATGAACTGAAAGTGGAGGTGAGAGTGAAGGATAGTTTTAAGATGAAACCGGCGAGGAGTAGGCTGATGTGGGCCGGACATGTGGAAAGAATGGGAGATGAAAAATTGGCAAAAAGAGCAGATGCCCAGAAAGTGGAGTGTAAAAGGATGCGAGGAAGACCGAGAATGCGACGGGAAGTCTGCGTTAAGACAGATTTGGGACGAGTGGGAGGAGAATGAAGAACAACAGTAAAAGACAAAAGGAGTTGGAGACTGTTGATAGAGAACGTATTGAGAGAAAGTGAAGAAAGGAAAGAAAAGACGAAGAAAAATGACAGTTAGAATGGCCAATCCCACCCCTGACGGCAGGGACAACAAGAGGAGAACAATGACAAGCAAAATGTTCTGAGACCTAGCGGTGTGTTTGAGGTTTCGTGTCGTTTTTGTGTCATAAATACTTAACCAGCATCGTGTGTGAGCGACGTGTCAATTTGACGTTCTTAGAACTGCATGACTTGCGATAAAGCTAAGCATTGTTCGCATGTCCAGGCACGGAAAAGACACACCAAGCACGTAAACAATGCATCAGGTCAGTTATATCTGACGGACACTGTTGGGCCTTGAAGTTTATCTTATAAGGCGTGCGCGGTGAAGGTCGGTACGATTTACGTGCCTTGGGCAACTAACATACTCCCGTAGGCAAATCCAGAATGCATATTAAATTCCTTTGAAAGATCAAAACTTCGTACCTAATTACCCAGAGGGTGTAGGGCGCTCACAACACAGTTAATGTACGATCTTTGAAATGTCATCTTACCGAACTACAGAGATACATAGGAGGACTTGTGTGAAAAGGTACCCATTTCAAGTTTGTATATTTAAAATATATACCTTTCCATTGACGTAATTCACATTCAGCCAGCCAGCAGTGCATAATGTTAACCTTTTCAGGTTAACACAACAAAAATTCATACCTAAACCTAAAACATGTGGTGAGATTTAGCCTAAATAGCTGAATGTGCGTTTGACAAAGAACACATACCAGAATGATGCGATTATTTCTACAGACAATGTATGAAATACCCAAAGGGATTAACTATTTATGGTCGGTCAACTCAGTTCAACGTCGATACAGCTTTAACGACAGCGGCTAGTTAACCGTAACGAGAATGGATCAAAATGGCTACGCACTTTGTGGGAGAAATGTATAAATAACACTGTAAACAAAAGGTGTAACGACAAAACGTCTAGTACTAGCTGTTAGTCAGTTAGTGGACAATTGTGTCATTTATGCGTCTATTTAAGGTGCATCTATTTAACGTGCACCTGTTGGCATTTAAAACGACATCGGAGTGGCACAACACGGTTGCTTGAGTAAATATGAGACCATCTTAAGGGGTTGATATTGGGTACGTTAACATAAATTGAACTTTCTGCCAAAAAATAAACTATGCAAAGGCATACGGGAATCATGTTTATGTCTTCTCACATGTTATCGAAAAACGACACTTATGTTTTACTCAACCGAGAAGCAAGCAAGCTGTGGTATCTGGAATGAATATAAAAGAGTCCATGACAACATCTTAATGCAACACGATGTTTCCTTCTCAGCGGAGCGTTGTAACAACTATTTGATATGCCCAAGTTCCTCTTCCACAGATGCCAAAGTTTGTATAATTCCAAAACACAAGTAAATTATGATAATATCGTTAATTATGATAAATAACAGCAGCAAACGTGCAATCGAATTTAATGCCATGCAGCACATTATCAGTAATGAAACAAACTTCACCGTGTCCAAAATAAGGAATAACTTGAGCAGACGTTTTCGAAGAGCAGGCGTTTTCGAAGAACAGACGGTCCCATGCAAACGCTACATTATTCCACCGGAAATTACACGCAAACAGACGAACGCCGAATAGGAATAAAAACATAGACAGCTTACTATCACTTAACCTGATTTACTAACTTTTTGCATGTGATGTTTTAACCATTTGCCATCGTGTCTGGAGAAGGCTAACACAGTACTTGTTGGGATGTATGGCGCCACCTTCAGGCGTCCAAATATAAAATCAGCGAATGACGCGACGCGGTAACAAAACGGAGAATTGGCGTTTGAGAGACTTACCAAAAGCGAATATCGTCACCTGCAGGTCTCTCTTAGCCACGAAGCGTTTGTCTCACGTCGTCGACTCGCGTTGGTGAGTTGTACTAGAGTGAAATCAACGCCTTCCTACAATGAAGAAGAAAGATGGCGTCTAACAATGGCGTCTTTGTTGTCCGGAAGCGGTGGCCCACTGTGACACCGTTGGAACGCTATCATTCCTCCTTCCATCTCGGGCGGGCGGACTAGTTCGCGTGTGAGGACGTTGTTTGGCGCTTTGATTAATGGGTACACGAGAATGGCCATGCGGTTAGCACAAGTTAGAAGGGGTAGGTATAAAAAGTGGCGCCTCAGCTAGAAACGACTGATGGCGTGGGGCGGAAACAGCGACGGAATGTTATTATGTACGTTTGTGCAGTTTCGCTTAAACTGTAAAGGTTCTGTACGACGATTCGCAACAGTTGATTTAGAGGCTGGTCGATATGCCGATGTCATGATGCAGTACAACGATGTTGTTATATAAATTTGAATTAGTTATTTTATTTCATACATATTATACATATAATTATGTTATATATATATATATATATATATATATATATATATATATATATATATACATATATATATTCAAATTGCACTTGCATCTAGAAAACCGAAAAGTGGAGGTCAGGAAGTGCCTTCAAACAGATGCTCTATCGTAACGTCTATACTTAACATTGTCGTTATTCTATGTCATTACCACAAGGACCGTGATACCTTCTTGCACTTGCCTGGCCAATATCGCGTTTGACCGAATGTCTTTCATCAAGCCCTTCAGTGATCTACGCACGATTATTATAACCAAAACTTCAATCTTAGAAGATTATCAAGAAGATACTGTATGAACTGTTTGTGTGGCAACTGCTCGTAAGAATTAAGTTCAAACGTCAAAAGATTCGATTGGCAATTTGCCAAGCAATGGCGCCTCTCATTTGCCCGACGATTATTTCTCATTTGCCCGAAGTTTATCATGGTTGTTATCTCAATTGCTACGATATTACATTTTAGTAATGATGCGTCACGTTTCTTAGTAATCGGTAACATCACATTCCATAACGCAGGTAAACTATAAACAGTAGAAGGACATATCAATAAGATCGCAGATTCATTAAGTCCCACGCCTCCATGTTATGAATAAAGAATCGGTCTAGCAACTCTTGAGACCAGGATATTAAGTGAAAATTAGTGTAGGTCTCTTCAAAAATACACACGACGAAAGTATAGATACCAATAATATTAATATATTATAATATATACACTAATGTTGTGCGATTTAAGAAAGACCGAAAAGGGAATGCTCTACTAGAGAAATTGTTGTCGTATTTGTTTGGCGTCTCTCACTCGGCCGACCGGGGATAAACTCCGGACGGTGGGAGTAAGATCCCGTGGTTTAGGGACAGATGTAAGTCCACGACAGGTGACACGTTTATCCCCCCGTCGGGTCACTTATATCCACTGGATTGGTCATCGGGAGGAAGGGAACGACCAGTTTTGGAGTTTATTTCGCAAAAAATGTTTGGCAACTGTCATGAATTTGAATCCAGGTTTTCCCAATTGACATCTCCACCCCGTCCTCTACTCCAAGAGGACATAACGCCTCTAAAACGCATTCCCCGCAGTAACATACCCTGGGGTAGTGTTGTAAAATCGGCCTCTCATTTAATTCGGGAACGATCAAATATGATAACAAAACACTTCTAAGCGACTACGGGGGAGGGATTGGGTGTGGCTCCCAAATGGGGCGGGATAATTGCCCACGGGTCGACTACCTGTCGCGACACCTCAGCAGACGCTCGTCACCAGACGCATCGCTTCAGGCGGGACACTCGGGTGGTTGACAGAGTTCAGATGCGACTTCGAATGAGGTCGAGTTTTTACAAAAGTCTCGTCGGCTGGTATTTTGTGGAACGGGGGCATATATGGTTGGTTGAGACGGGTAATATCCAGGGGCATGCATGACAAGTGTGTGTGTGTGTGTGTGTGTGTGTGTGTGTGTGTGTGCGTGTGTACGTGTGTGTGCGTGTGTGCGTGTGTGCGTGTGTGCGTGTGTGCGTGTGTGCGGGTGTGCGTGTGTGCGTGTGTGTGCGTGTGTGTGTGCGTGTGTGTGTGAGTGTGCGTGTGTGTGCGTGTGTGTGTGAGTGTGCGTGTGTGTGTGATTTTGTGTGAGCGTGTGCGTGCGTGCGTTTGTGTGGGTGTGTGTGCGTGTGTTTCTGGGTGTTTGTCTTTATTTGTGCGTATGTGCCTGCGTACGTGCGTGCGTGCATGTGTGTGTGCACGAGTGAGTGTATAATGTGTTGGTGTGTAGTACATGTAGTAGCATGCATGACTGGTCAAATCAAATCGACATAACTTGAAACCAATATGCATGGATAAGGGGCTTAACCAGACTCCTATATTTCTTCAGGGAGAGTTTGCCTAGGGACTCATAAGTCTGATGGAATCATCAGCCCGTCTTAGTTCGCCAGGATGCTTGTAACTGGAGATAACAAACAGTTCTGTTCAGAAGGTCATCTCAGATCGTCCCATATCACACGAAGTTTCTTTTGTCCGTGGGGCAGACATAGTTAGTCTGGCGTCGGTCATCGAGAGTCTACAGCTAAGACCGGTTCTATTAATATACTGGTATCTTGATGTCCAGATGTCCAGATAGCACATCAGTGTAGTTTAATCGGACATCGGACATCGACGTTCTAATATGATTCCTTATCGTGGACAATATAACAAAAGGAGCTTACTATATAATTACAAACTTACCAAATTCAGGCAGAGAAAAACAGTCACCTGAGATGTTTATATGTCGTGGTATGCTCATTAAGCCACACGCGTTTTAGTTTTCTACACTCTGCAACGTTTGCTTCACATAATTAATCATACATCTTGTAAAGTTTGACTTTTCGCTTTTCGGAAATAGCGAGAACAAGCAGCTATTGTTAGCAGATCGACGCAATATAAATTACCAGAGCAAAGGATGACCTAGACATGTAATTATGGTACTACAAAGAGCGATATATTTGTGACACGCGATACGACTTGTCGTCAAGACGAATGAAAAAAGAGAAAGCCGTGCAAACGGAAATGCGCAATGCAAAAACAGACACAACAATCCTATCGAAGACAACAGAGAGAGAGAGAGGGGGGGGGAGAGAGAGAGAGTGAGAGAGACTGAAAAGCGATAGACAGAGAGAGGCAGAGGGACAAACGAAGACAGAAACAGATACAGAGAGTGGGAGACAAAGAGACAGAGACACATACATACATACATACATACACACACACACACACACACACACACACACACACACACACACACACACACACACAGGCAGATATACAGAGGGGAGACAGGGACGGGGAGAGACTGAAGAGCAACAGACAGAGAGACAGGAGGACAAACGGGGACAGAGTCAGAAATAGAGACTGATAGAAGAAGAGACACAGGCATACACAAAGACAGACAGTCAGGCAGACACACATATAGACAGACAGGCAGTCAGAGGGGGAGATATGGCGACGTCAGAAGTACCCATTGATAACACAAAGCTCTATAGGCATAGGCTGTGGCAACAATTGCTTAAACATATAAAAGTGTAATGATTTTATGATATGTTATTTCAGCTGTGTCTTAAACGTAAAAGCATGTTGTGATTTACAACCAATACTATGAAGTAAGAAACGTAAACTATTATCTATCGTAAGTAACTGGTTGTTGTTTGCTCGTCGTCGCAGTCACCACGTGTCGAGAATGACTATGTAGAACTGTGAGACACGGCAGTGGCTATGCTGCTATTTGGAGTAATTTGCACTCATATGTCTGTCTGAGAATCAATTAAAAAATTATGAAGAATAATTAGGAGACCAACAGTTTTGTGCAAAGGTTCTCGTGATGATAACAATCTTTGTTGTGATTGCGATAATGACGACGATGATGACGATGACGATGATGATGATTATTATGACGACGATGATGACTATGATGACGACGACGACGATGATGATGATGATGATAGCGATAATGATGATTAAAACGAATGCGTGCTCGAAGCGTCCTGCTCCCAAAACTACCAAGCGTATAAAACGTATACAACTCTAGCATTAGCAACTCTGACCTTTTGAAATAAGGCCTTTTGTTAATCTCTTAACGAGATTAACCCGGGCGTGGGATCGCGCGCAAACTGCCGAAGGCTATAACAGTACTCGCCGCACCATTGTCTGAGTGGTCTTAATATAGCCTAACGTGTAAACTGCAGAACAACGACCAAACAAAACGCAATTCCCAAAAAGAAACGGAGGATTTTGTAGACACACCGACGTCTCATGACACACTGTCATCTCTTGACATACTGACATGTCATGACATACTGACATGTCATGTTGGTCAAATATACATAGACGCACCGCCACAGTTTGTTGAGAACCAAACAGTTTAATAAGTATGACGTGTTACTGGTAACGTATAATGTTAATCGTATCCAATCCAAATTACTCATAATTATACATATGCTAAGAACACACGCGAAACAAACACCGTATTTATATTACAACCTCGTCGTAGCCAAATTCACGAATCACAGCGCCATAGATCATGACTGGTCTCTAGTTGTTTACCTTTCAAACACACATCACGAAGCGAGTATCATACAGTCTGTTCTGTTCTGAATTTGGAATTTATGACACGATTTCCTGAAACTTATTCCTGATGGACAGTTATCACATATGAAAATTTTCATATGACAACTAACGAAACTAAAATCCTGCTCGACTTACCAGAACACGTTCGGTCTTTCCGGAGAGAGTAGAGAAGTCTGACGTTTGGCTGGATCGCTAGCGGCAACTAGCGTCACGCGTGAGCGAGCACAGAACCGGTTCTTGGCGTCGGATATCGTTGTCCGTGTTGGCGTAGAAGGCTTCTAGTGGCGGTTATCACAGAGCGATTGAGTAGCGATTGTGGGCGGGCAGCCACATAAAAAGACAGTCGGTTTCTGTGTACGGCGAAATAGCGTGAAACACAACACCACTGCGAGTATAATGTGTGCTCTAAGTATCTTCGGAAACGCACAAGCGAAGCGCACTGAGGCGCATTCAACCATCTGGTTCAATCTAGCACGAACGCATACTCCACACACGACGTGGATTATCTGTAGCTTGGAACAAGCACGAGTGAAATACAACATGATTTGTGGTCTGATTTGCATTGGTAATTAATTTAATTACATAATCTGGTAAACGAAAATGCTGTATTTGGTTACAAGGGACTGTATTTGAACTGATTTAGTGGATCGCCAAAAATTGGGATGTTCGGAGACATACCCAGAAATTCATTTGTCAATATCTCCATTGTCAACGTGCCACCGGTTCGTAACACTACAGAAAGGAATGACTGAGAATGGGGAAAAAAAACCTCCATTATTGTACCGTTCTATTCACACACCTTCAAAACTGGTCTCCTTTTTACAGGCGGGTGCTGAAATCGTCGAGATGCGATATTCATGAGTTGGACGAGCATGATGGTTTCTTTCTAGTCAAGTTATTGACTTCGTTTTTATTTGCCTATGGCTGACATTACTGTGATTTTATCTATCAAAAGTGTTGCTTTTGAGGCAGACGCCCTTTACGCTGCATCAGCACACACAACGAACCTGTTTCACGCTTTTCTGTATCAAATAATCCACATTAGTGTAGGTAATTTTAACATGAAACATGTGAGTTTTCTATGTGTGTATGCATTTGCGGCTAAGGAACATATGTATTTCGGTCTTTAGATAACAAGACTATAATATGTGAACCCAACTGAGCTTTATTTATCATTATCATTTATACAGAAAGCTCAATATATTATAAACGTCGATATTGTGAATAGATCATTAGTGATTGTGTGCACCAATCATTTTATTTCATTTAAGTAACATATAATGTAAACGTTCTTTGGGGTTTTACTACAGTGACATTCTGTTTGATAATCGTTATATAACCGCATACCTGGGCGTACATAGACTGATAACTGATATAATCACCAACGCCCCCGGGCTTGCGTAGGTGGGTGATTAGTTAACAATGCATTGCCGCATTCAAGACTTCAATGTCGTGAAAAACGTAGAATTTGTTCGTGTACTATCATATTCAACAGAGATCTTGTTAACCCTTTCCTTGCCAAACTCCGGATCTAGAGTTTGTTGTAGTAATAAAATGCTACAGGCCTTATGCAGTAGACATTTACTTTAAATTATAGGTTGATCCGTGACTAGCTCACGGCATTATGGGTGCTCGTTCGCTATGCCTTTGTCTGGCGAAATGGCGAAATGCCAAAGTTAATAAACAATGCGATTAGATAATGTACACCGTCTGCGTAATTACATGTTATTTGCACATGGGTTATTATATTTGTGATTTAACAAACAATTTGCTTGTTGCCGCAGCAAATAATTTCGTTTGTACACGCAAGTTAGAACGTGCGCGCCACACACGCATCGGCGCATACATGAACATACTCACGCACGCTCATGCATATACATACACGTGTGTGGACGCACGCACACACGTATGCAACATTTCCAAACACTTTAATACCTGTACCCGCATACATTCAGCCACATTTATACGCAAGAACGCACGCAAGCAAGAACTCATGAACCCACGCACGTACGCACATATACACACGCGCGCACAAACATCCACTCACACACATACATATACAAAACATATGTACAAATACAAACACACCCACAAACACACATACACACAAATACACACGCACTGACATACACACACAAACAAATAAACAAACAAACAAACACACACAAACAAACACACACACACACACATACATACATAAACACACACACACACACACACACACACACACACACACACACACACACACACACACACACAAACACACACAAACACACACACACAAACACACACACACACGCACGCACGCACACACACACACACACACACACACACACACATAAACACACACAAACACACACAAACACACACACGCACGCACACACGCACGCACACACACACACACACACACACACACACAATCGACCTTCGCGCGAGTAATCTGCCGTTTCATGCTGCCACGTTCGTAAAATAGTTGCAATTCAACTTCCAAACTCCAAAGATCACAAGCACCCACGGTTTTGATGGCAGATACTGCTTCTGGCCGATGCGATGATTGTGATAACGTTTATAATGGTGGTCAGTCACGCTCTTTCTGTCCATTTATAGTGTACCATAGCTACTGTCCCACTGACCAACGGTGAAATACATCGGGTCAGTAACGACGCTGGTTTGTATACACAATTTGCTGATTGGGAACAAACGTATCGGTGCATCGCGATACACTCTGCACGATACGACACAGGATATATAGTATCGGTGTGTGGCGATACATACTACACGGTACGACACGTGATTCAAAGTATCGGTGGATTGCGATACATACAACGATACGCCACACGATTCATAGTTTCCGTATATTATATCGTAGAGCGCAGTGGCTCAGGGGTAGAGTTTCGGACTCTCGACTACGAGAATCCGGGTCCGAATTCTGTACTGCGGTGTTAACATTTTGGGCAAGTTGTTTCACTCAACATTGCTCCAGTTCACTCAGCTGTATGAATGAGCACCTAGCTATAAACAGTGGTGAATATGTGTACGAGCAGCATTCACGCATTAATTATAGCATATGGCTGGATGCTTCTCAGATAACTTCAGGCGGTGTTTGATTGAACAGGTCTGCCAGGGAAGTAAAATGTAAAAGCGCTTTGAGCAGTCCTGATGACAGGATACTGGGCTGTATAAGAACATACCTTCACCTTTTACATCGTGAGACACGCCGCACGGCATGGCAAATGATTCACGTATCGATGTATCGCGATACATGCAGCACGGTACGACTCGGGATTAATAGTATCGTGTAACGCGATACATACAGCACGGTACGGCACATGATTCATAGTATGGGGATATCCCAACAGGTTTCGGTTTCGCGGTAGACCAAAAATAATCAATTTTTCATTGTCAAATTGTGAAACAATTTATTATTGATCATCAGCAAATCCCAACTGTGTATCAGAAACGGGCAGTCAACTGATCTAATGGACACTGTCATCCGAGTGTCACATAACAGGTCTTGATTACTGAGTGTGATAAAATATAACTGATATGTTTTAGGCCGAAGTAGGAAGTTTCCTACTGGCATACTATGCGTTTTAGTATAATACGTAACCTGTATACAATTATTCATGACACTTAAAATTTGAATAAATTATGTTAATTAATATTAATATTAATATCATTATTAATATTGCTATTATTAATATCATCATCATCGTCGTCATCATCACCATCATTCTCCCCTTCCTCGTCATCATTATAATCGTCATAGTAATCATCATTAGGTACCTGACAATTACATGAGCACTACACAGGGCCAGACTATTTCCCACATTTTTATCATCTTGTTGAGATTTCTTTTAAACCATCTCTAGCGGCATCACTTAATGGCCTCCGAACGTCCCATAAGGAGGATTGAACTATACTGAGAGGGACGACACAAAAGCGAATTTTTTAGGCCAAAGTATCTCGTTACGACTGACAGACAATGCGTTTAAGTACAGTTGCTGGTGAAAATAACATAGCACCGTATGTGTAAAGTGAAACATGAAACATGTTGTTTATTCCAATATTACATCCTTGTAAAACATTACATATCAGACATCATACGCAATCATTTGGAATACGCAACTATGCAAAGCACAGAAGGACTCAAAGATTACCATGCGTCACGGGCAGATTTCTGTATCGATAATGTCTCTGCAGAACACTAGTGTTTCTAAGATATCGGGCGCTCGTAACACATGTGACGTGTGATTAATTTTTAATTAAAGGAAATACTATGATAACTGTATTCGTAATATCACCACTGACACTGACACTGAAACTGACACAAGAGTATTGGTATAGCATACATCCGTCAGATTTTGTTTTCTTAATGTTTTCTTCCTGTGATTCCAATTAATCCTATTTCTTCTGGTGCACTGGTATGCGAAATGGCCTATTCTCATAAAGATTACATTGAGATAGTTCTAACATATATCACTGTTCTTTAAAAATAAGTAAATAATTATATATGTACAGACAGTCAAATAATTGTTTTTAAAATATAAACCACGTCTAACATTTAACGCTTTCATCATAAACAAACAATGTATTCATTATTAGTAGTCGTAAAAAAACATTTTGTCTGCATCACAGTGGTAAGGATGGATAAAGGCCGTATTCCTCTTCTGGCTCAGTTTGGAACGACCTTGTGTTGTTTTTCATGGGAATATATATATATATATATATATATATATATATATATATATATATATATATATATCACCCGCAACGACAGTAATGTTTCGTTGAGATCGTTCCCAACATTGACTCCTGCAGATGTTAAAATCACACACATTCTCCCGCGAGTGCGCTCCAGCTGCGCGTACGTGCGCCGTATGTACGTGTCACATGTACGTGTCGACACTAATCCTGTCGGCGTCGTTGTGGTCCCCCCGCCTCACGGAGCCGTTGGCCGGGAAGGGGGAGTGGTCGAACCCGTTGGTGCGTCGTCCCGCGCTGTTGTGGGACGAACGAGCGCCGATCGTCGGGTTGAAATAATCGATCGAGTCGTTTTCCTTCATTCCACCTAACCACTAGAAAAAGACACACGTGGAACGGTTACTTAGGTAGTGGGGTTTAGAAGATTGCATGAACCACATGACGGGTTATTGTATGTACAGCAACCGATAATAATAATAATAATAATAACAATAATAATAATAATGTTATTGATAAAGGGCCGTATATCTAGGATTTCCGCTCAGAGGCGCATCAAATACAACATTGGCAAACAAATATATAAAATGTCCGTAATTTATTAAACACGGTAAGGTATTGTGACACTCCTGCATTTGTGGGCACTACTTCAGTTGGTCAAACTAGGTGTTATAATAAACGCAGATCGAAATAACAGAGAAAGCCGACATTCTGTTTGAGGACATATCATTTCTGTTTTGTTCTGTATGATATGTTCAGTGGCGACCAAATAGCGACTGATTGAGAATAGTCGTGACAGGAGTCTGTCAGAAACGAACTATGTCTGCGTCTGATCACGCCGTTGTAGCGCTTACATTTATTTTTCCGGCGTTAAAAACGTTCCGATTGACGTTTCTGCGCATGCGCGTTATATGTAAAATCATCAATGTGCAGCGAAAAGACAAAGTATTTATGGTATAAATACTACGGGTTGTTCGATAGGATGTATATAACCTCTCAGCAAAGTTATTTGTCACAAATTAACCCGAGGCAAACAAATCTTTAGGCATAATTTAATAGCAAGGGTAAATCACGTGACAGTAGTGCGCCATAATTCGTGACAGTGATTTATAAAAAACGTAATGTTTTATTGCATTGAACGACATTTTAAGAAACTCTTAACAGTATTCATCACAGGAGAGTTAACGAACAGTTCGTGGCATTTATACCGAAAATGCTTTGTTGTTTCGCTGGACATTGATGATTTTACATATATCGCACATGCGCAGAAACGTCAATCGGAACGTTTATAAGGCAGGGAAAATGTAAGCGCGACACCCTACCTGGGCGAAGGCGGTGCGGTTACGGATGGTGGGCACTCGGGCCGCCTCCTCCTGCGCTCGCTTCCGTTGCCGTCGCCTCTGACGGTGTCTCCACGCGAAGCAGCCGCAGACGAGGATGGAGAGGACCGTGACGAGAAGCAACCAGACGAAGAGGGTCAGGACGAAGGTAGAGTCAGTCAACCATGACGGGTAGGCTGAAAATGTCACGAACACGCGTCGTCAAGGTTTGTCAGTGTGTGTTAATTTGACGTTAAATTTGGGCGTATAGACAGGATATGAGGATTCGCGGGCGGGAGATAGAGATATGGGGAACGAATGATAGAGGTTTCGAGAGAGAATATAGAGGAAGGGAAAGATGAAGGAATGAAGGAATAAGGACGAAGATGGGAGAAAGAGAGGAAAAACAGTGAGAGAGAGACAGAGAGAGAGAGAAGAGAGAGAGAGAGTGAAGAGAAAGGGAGAGAAGGAGATGTGGCGGACGGAGGGTAGAGGCGGACACTTAGAGAAACATCCACCCCTCCACGCACACACAGGCACAAGAAGAATAAAGACAGACGTGCACACACAGACAAGCTTAAGCATGTTGACTTGTGACGATGTGTTAACATTATTTAAAATGAAAATCTGCAGTGAATCGTCTTTCGACGCGTATTTTCTTTTGCAAGTCATTGTATACGACAACAATTGAAGAACACAGCTCATAAGGGCGATCGTTGTCTTGTATCGGTCAGTATTTACCTGATTTATTCGATATTGCACTGGCCTTTGGAGTTGGCTTAGGCGGTACCTGAAAGAGCAGCATCGATAGAAAGGTGAAAACAGCTAAAATTACAACAACGAGTATTCGGTCTAGTTAATGTTATGATCATTACAATGATGATCGTGATAAAGAATATTAGTAATGGCGCCATTTTCGCCGTCACCACAATCAACACAACTGTTCGTGTGTCATAATTACATGTCTGTTCAACCATCTCGCCTTGCCAACATGTCGTTGTTGTTTGTGTCTTTGTTGCGTTGTCGTTGGCATTAGTTGTTTCAAATGTTGTCGCTGTCGCTGTCGCCGTCGCCGTCGCCGTCGCCGTCGCCGTCGCCGTCGCCGTCGCCGTCGCCGTCGCCGTCGCCGTCGCCGTCGCCGTCGCCGTCGCCGTCGCCGTCGCCGTCGCCGTCGCCGTCGCCGTCGCCGTCGCCGTCGCCGTCTCCGTCGCCGTCGCCGTCGCCGTCGCCGTCGCCGTCGCCGTCGCCGTCGCCGTCGCCGTCGCCGTCGCCGTCGCCGTCGCCGTCGCCGTCGCCGTCGCCGTCGCCGTCGCCGTCGCCGTCGTCGTCGTCGTCGCCATCACCATGCCCATTATCAGTACCATAATATCATAATATCATTATTATCGGCATTATTATGATTCGAATACATTAACATTCTATATAATAGTGTAGCATCATCGTCGTCGTCGTCGTCATCGTCGTCGTCATGTTATTATTAGTTGAATAAAAAGTACATTTGGCGTTTTCGCGATCAGGTTGTTTCGTTTTGTTTCTCCAAAGTACGATCGCATTATGAGATAATTCATATATCTTCCAGATACATGTCTAAGGATAAATATACTGTACCTCTGTTGTAGTTGGCGGGATGGTGTCTGGAACATATCATACGTCATACGTGTCAAACGATATTTATATGAAATGTATTAGGTAACATCAATTTTATATATCATCTTTATCGTTATTATCATATTTTCTCTCATTTCTGTATAATTCCTTATATGCCCATATATCGTCTCAATGTACGATGGTGTGCTGGTTTCCAGAGAGACAAAACATCCAGAAGTTCCATGTAGTAATGCAATAGGAATGCGCTGTTTTGGTGTGTGAATAGTGTGTTTTCGAACGAAGAATATCATATTTAGTATAACGGGTCTCGTTGTGTGTCATAATGCTGTGTGTCGCAATATATTGCGATGGTCTCAATAAGTAATTCACGTTTTTTAACTGTGAGCGATAATCGGGGTTGTTGTCGGTGGTTACCTGATCGAGTCGCTGGTGCTGTGGGTTTGGCGCTCGGGGTAGGGGTTACCTGGAGGAGAGAACAACGCATTGTCGATGCCCCAGACCGCGCCTTTTACCAATAATAAACAGGTCCAACTATTTAATTGTATATATCTGGAGAAGGCCATGCTAGATGACAATGGATATTAGTATTAAATCCTTCGTTGTCGTCATTACTCTGTTTATGTCGACGTCGTATGTTGCGTCTATAGATGCAGTCGTTACATTCACCGTTACCTCAACATCGCCACCGCCACCGCCACCGCCACCGCCACCGCCACCGCCACCGCCACCGCCACCGCCACCGCCACCGCCACCGCCACCGCCACCGCCACCGCCACCGCCACCGCCACCGCCACCGCCACCGCCACAGCCACCGCCACCGCCACCGCCACCGCCACCGCCACCACCACCACCACCATCATCATCATCATCATTACTATCATCATTGTCTATTTAATTACTGGTCACAGTGGATAACAAGTGTATACATTCTACATATCTATATTTTGTCACTACTATGATCTGATATATATATATATATATATATATATATATATATATATTCTGACGTAATAAAACATATACGTACCTCAGGTTTGGGCAGTGTGCTGTTTCCTGGAACACATCATATACACCCGTGTCAAACGATTTGAAACGGATCAATACTTTCAACCGTTAACAAATTTCACAGTAAATGTATACACGAATACATGCACACATAGGTATACCTGCAATATGTAAATACTTTTGTTTGCGGTTTCAATAGAATTTGACAACAGCTCATCAAGATGTTAAAACCCAAAATTAATGTTTAGCCTGAGATGTTCTACGGAATTTGCAAGATTCAGGATGACGCATTTCCGGATATGTTTAAACGAATCAATGTGTGCGTGCGTGCGATCGTGCGTGCATCATGTGCATGCATGCGAGCAAATGTATGCGCGCACGCTTTCGTGGGTGCGAGTGAACTATGGTACGAAAACGTATATATATATATATATATATATATATATATATATATCCAGCAAATGACACTGACCTGGTTTAAACAAGGCAGCCACGGCAAACATGTACGGGAAATTGACTTTTTCAAAGTAGGCGAATGCTCCAACATTTACGTCATCTCCGCTTCGTGTGTAATACACCGTCTGGCGGGTGTATTTGAAACCAATCAGCCCTACGTCGTCATCGTTGTGGAATCCGAGGAGGTCCCCTTTTCGCACGGGAATATACTCGGATTCGGCTAATTGTACCTGTGTCGAAGAGAAATATCACGTGATATACTCTGGCGTAAAAACGGATGTCGATTGCTTCTGTTGGTTGCATTTGTTACACAAGCAATACGTTAATCGTTATTGACTCTTAGTTCTGCTTCCCGAGTTGCAAGTTGAAAAAGAACAGTATAAATTATTGAAAGGTATGAAGATAACGACATTTCAACTACTAGCTTATGAAGGAAAACTTGAAGAAAAACTAAACGCATTGCTACTATTACAGTGACGTCACGTGGAGACTGGGTAAATAGTAAATATTCTCAGACAGGATAGACCCTCTAGAAGAACCTCTAGAAGAACAGGATATACCCTCCAGAAAAACAGGATAAGCCATCTAGAAACCAGGATATATCCTTAAGAAAGGTAAAATAGACCCTGTAAAAAATTATTTACTACAGGATCTACAGAAGAACAGGATAGACACTCTAAAAAGTACGATAGACCCTCTAGAAAAGTACGATAGACCCTATAGAAATGCACAGATAAACAGGCTTTTTCCAAACGTCCTCTCGTATATAATTATAAAATCGATTGCCGTATTTAAATCTTAAATAAACATAATATATCAACACCTACTTCTTGTAGATTAGCGTGCTTCGCCGTGTATCGTCTGCTTCCCACCAATTTGTAGATAACTGCGTCATTTCCGGTTCTTCTCCAGATCTGGAACTCTGTGTCTCCCGGATTGACGAAATATGCCCAAAATGACGTGATGACACCATATCCGGGACAGGCGTAGTTTGTCATGATGTACGTGATGTCGGCGGCAGTGTTGATGTAGTTTTTGGAAGAAGTCAAATACGCTTCTCCGATAATCGTCGGTATCAAAAGAGACGCCTTGAAGGAATTAAGAAGAAATATATTAACCTCTCATCATTGATATGATTTTCTTTCTATTGTGGTTACTCTTGTCGTGATAATTATAAAAATAACTATTATTATTCTTATCATTATCATCATTATCATATATATTATCTAACTCAAAACGTTACATATTTATTGAAGTATATACAGCCACGTGTACTTATTTTATGTTCAGTTTTAAAACTGGAAGCTATTTTACTAGAGGCTGTCATTATTTTATTGTCATCATAACGCAGTTTCAAAAATGAACAGCGAACCATTGTTGAAACTACCAGCACCCTGGACTTCGAACGAAGTGTTTCGTCATGATTACTATTAACATCTTCTGGCATTATTGACGTCATCGTACTCACCGGATGTGACGCCGTGGATTTCGGCGCTGCGGTAACAGACGGGGTTGTTGATGGTAATATAACACCTGTAGAAATAAATTACCCTATCATAGTCACCTCGGTATCACATCATCATCACTACTTTTCAATAACGTTATTTGCTCGATGCGATGTAATAAATAAATTTGCCAACAACATGACATGTGGTCGAACTAGTCTTTAAAGTTTACGTAGATTAACGTAGTTTGAACGAAATGTGGTTGCAAATCAAATGTATTTTATCCCGTCTAAACAGTAACCGTTACATACTGCGAATTCGGTGCGGAATGCGGATACAGTTTGACCAGCTGACCAATCCACATATATTTATTTAGTTTTACAAGTTCATTATAATTGCCTATAACTGTAGATGTTGACAATGTTGAACAGTGCACTAGAAAAATGACAATATTAAATTTTTATTTGAAACGATGCTACTATGTTCGTGTACACTGTTGAATTTGAAATGTCCTCATGTGTGTATTATAACGCAGTGGTATTACAAGGCAAACTGATCGTTTGCCAACTACGCCAAACGTCCATTGTTCGTCGTTATCCGTGAACAGATGCGTGTTACACTTGCGTCGACGCTATATGCTATTACCTGTGTCGCAAAGTGCTCCTATGGCGAAGTTGTAAGGCAATTTCTTCTTCTCAAACAGTATGCTCTCCTGCAAGGCCGGCAGTGTTCTGTCAGACAGTGGCGCCACGTAGGTGACACCCAGAGAACTGGGCTCCCTGAACGAGAACCCTATCGGGCCGACGTTCTGTTCGTTCGTGAACCCAAGAACGTCTCCTGCCTCCGCTATCAGCTGCATTCCCTCCACAGATACCTGTCGTGGATTGATAACAATAGTTTTGTGATGGCTGACTGATTGCGTAGGATAACGAAAGATACCTGTCGTAGATTGATAGCAATAGTTTTGTGCTGCTTGACTTATTGCATAGGATAACGAAATTGCAAACAATTTTACTAATTTATATGAACTTATTCTTATACACGCATTGTTCAAACACGCAACAAGTCGTGTACAGTTGATGTTATACGGAGAAGACACGTAATGATTTATTTGCTTAGTTATTATTTCATGTAATATTCCAGAAAAAAAACATATTTTAATTGTAAATATAATACAATACGGTTACTATTTCAAATCCAAACCGATCGAGTTATGGAGGAATTTTTATGGAGTGATATTTATCGGACACACATGCATTGATGGCAGCAATCGTGTTTTTCTCCTTTGCAGAATACTAAATAAATAAATAAACAAATGTAACGTATTATTGCCACACAGATAAGTATATACTCCTAAACCACACAGACATATCGTTGATTTAGCCTGTAGATATTTGCAGTAATCCGAGGATTGTTGCTGGACCGGAATTTCTTACTGCCTCAGAAACCCAACTTCGTGTCATATACTTACATTAACGACGCCTGGAACAATCCTGGCTGAGTACGTCACTTGTCCGACGAGTGTAAACAACTGTGGTATATCTTTGTGCGGGCGCCATATTTGAAACCAGACAGGAGCCGTTTTCAAGATGTAGGCGTAGAATGTCAACACGCGACACTGAACGCTGAACGTGACATTTGACAGGACGTAGACATTTCTGCCGGATTCCTCGATAGCCTTACGACGGCGTGCCAGCGAGTTGCCAACATACGTGACTGATCCTGAGAATAAACCACGAAAGCCATGTTGGAGACGTTTTTAAACGCCACAAACGCATAAGTTATGTAACAAAACTTACAACCACCAATGTTTAATAATGACAATAACAATAACACTGGAATAACCAATCACAGGTGACAGCACTGAGTACTTTCGACGACGACGACGACGACGACGACGACGACGACGACGACGACGACGACGACGACGACGACGACGACGACGACGACGACGACGACGACGACGACGACGACGACGACGACGACGACGACGACGACGACGACGACGACGACGACGACGACGACGACGACGACGACGACGACGACGACGACGACGACGACGACGACGACGACGACGACGACGACGACGACGACGACGACGACGACGACGACGACGACGACGACGACGACGACGACGACGACGACGACGACGACGACGACGACGACGACGACGACGACGACGACGACGACGACGACGACGACGACG
>OZ024859.1:21168187-21188187 GCA_964017155.1 Oasisia sp. SBJ-2009
AACGCGTGACCACAGTCATTATGATGCACTCACATAACGATATACGTGTAGGACACGAAGTCTTATTGAAAGAAACAGTGAACGGTAATGAACGTATATTTCATAAAATATAGTGGAAATGTGTGTAATATTATCATGATAGAAGTAAGTTGTGCGTATATTTCATAAAATATAGTGCAAATATATTTAATGTTGTCATGGTAGAAGTAAGTTATGCGTGGCTGTAGCGTGCGTTGGGACTGGTTTAGGAATATGCAGGCACTTGGGTAATGCTTGTTCGGATTTCGTAATGTAATAGTCATAACTTTTTCTACATTTTACAGTATGTATACCACAGCAAACGAAAGCAAGCTGGATTCAGAAGATACTCAATGACAGACCACATCCATTACACTGAATTAGTTACGGGAACTAGCTGATGAAAGTGAAAATGAGGACCTGAAGATGAACATGTCGAAGAAAAAAGTGATGATGGAAAAGGACACATAAGTATATATCAACAACACTCAGATCGAGAAGGTTCAAAACTGCATCTACCAGGTACACAGATACAGCACCTGAGACAACCACCAAGACAAGGAGATTCAAAGAAGAATCACGCCCGGTGGACAGCCCTAGAAGAAGACCTAGAGGAAGGCCGATGAGAGGGTGGAGAGACTAACGAGGCGTCTACTGGAAGGGTACCATTTGGCAGAGGATAGCGCAAGATAGGCAGCTGTGGAAGCAGCATGCTGAGGCCTTCACCCAGCCACGGGACACTATGACTGCACAATGATGATGGTGATGCTGATGATGATGATATCACAGCAAATACGATCTTTTCCATTATGACATATGGTGGCGCAATGTTGAAACACTCGTAATACGTCAAGACACATTTTTACCTCAACGATATTACACAAAACATGTTTTGTTGAGGCTCCTAAAACATTTATATCATGCAGATTCCGGAGCACCTACAATGTATATTATAATCAATCACGTATCCAGCAAAGGCGTACATTTCATCGTCCCTTTGGCAGATATGCTCTTCGTAAACATCATCCAATCACTTACGACTCATGTATACAACCCTGCGAACTCTCACAGTAAAACAATGACTCGATAAACCGACATCTACATCGTCTCTAACCACGTGGAGCTTGTTGTTATCCGCGGCGATATTGTTAAAATTGCCATAATAACACCATCCATCTTGTGACGGAAAACAGCCTGCTATATAGCCAGTTTACGATGGTACAGCCAGCGGTTAGACGTTAGACGTGTGTAAGGCGACAGGGGTGGTGTCGTTGCGTGGCGGTTCCCGTTGAGTACACACACACGGACGCCGCCTGAACCCTGAGCGCTGACGGGTTATTAGCATACGAATGCATTGGCCGCGACCCCCGTCACGCGTGGCTGATTCCGTGTTCCGTTGGGCTATCGCGGCAGGACAGGCGACTTTATTGAGCCACACAGTGAGTACTGCTACGGCATGTCGACCTAGTACGCTCGCAGAGTCAGTGTACGGATTGTGGGAACTGAACACGATCGATTTCGCAGCAACCGGAGTTTACCTGGTACACACGGTAAGTCTAGGTAATCTTTGCGTGAAGGTTACTGAATTACGTCGAGTTGACATTAATGGCTGGAGTGGAATGTACAGGTGACTGGGCCGGTATACATTGAGTTCATCGATTAATTACAGCCACGCAGCCATTCTGGGAGCGGCGTCATTCAAATGTACTGGTTAGTAAATCAACCTTTTATGCCGAAGCTGCCGTTGTGGCTGTTACAATGCTACAGTGGTCAGTGAAGTCAACCTCCTAACCAGATATCCAGTATCAGATTAAGTCAGATTTGAGATTCCGATGTTGGCATATGTTCGTCCTCCGTAGCTCCAATGATTAAAAGGACCATTGTGGTTCTACATCGATAGAAAATGAAAATGTATGTAATAAACAAAGGTTTTTGAAAGGTTGCTTTCTTTGCATGCGGTAGGTGAAACATTATTGTGACAAGACATACTCGGTTTGTTTGTTTGTGTGTGTGTGTGTGTGTGTGTGTGTGTGTGTGTGTGTGTGTGTGTGTGTGTGTGTGCGTGTGTGGGTGTGTACGTACGTACGTACGTGCGTATGTGTGTGTATATATATATACATGGATGTGTATATGTAAGTCTGTATATATGTATGTATGTATGTATGTATGTATGTATGTATGTATGTATGTATGAATGAATGTATGTATGTATGTATATATGTATGTGTGAAAGTATGTATGTATGTATGTATGTATGTATGTATGTATGTATGTATGTATGTATGTATGTATGTATGTATGTGTGAGTGTATGTATGTGTGAGTGTATGTATGTATGTATGTATGTATGTATGTAAGTATATATATATATGTGCATGTATGTATATATATGTGCATGTATGTATATATGTATGCATGTATGCATGTACGTAGGTATGCATGCGTTACAGCCACCTTCCTTCCATATAATATAATCATTCCAACGTACATATACTGGGTACACTTTTTAAGTTGATAAATACAGATATGCTCTAATTGATGTAGCCTCTTCGCGCATGGCGAAGAAGCGTCAATGAACCGGTATGCATGAGGTATTGTGCACTCTTTTGTGTTTATCGTGTTTGCTAAGTGGTTAACGAGATAAAGATGGCGACATTACTCATGAACATTCCACATATTAAACTGTTGAATTGGAACGAGTAGCGGCTCTATCGGAAAACGTCCGCTATATGCTATCTCACGGTTCACGAGATCTGAGTTATTGTAAATCAGACCGCATATGAACTGTTCTCTCTGGGTCAACGCGCGCTTAGACTGTGCACGATTGACGACCATAGCAGAGAGAATAAGGAATCATTCGTCATGTGTGTTGCACGCAGATAAATGGCCAACGCGTACGCCCCCACACAGAGTTGTCTGGGTAAGACAAGATTGTGCACGCACCTGATCGTACTAAGGCTTCTATTGTGAAGACACTGTGTTTACGTTGGCTGTATAATAGATACTAGGCCTGGGTAAACGTTGTAAGGTAATATGGACAGGCGCAATGTCAATAAACAACAAAGTGGGATCGAGTTAAATTGTGTGTGTAAGGCGGAAGGAAGAGTTCAGTCACGGGTGTAGAATTCGCACGTCCATGCACACCTCTACATAACACGTTGGGAATATGATGTGTTATATGCGCTAAGAATAGAAGTATGTGCGTTGTTACGAGCTGTGGTGTATATATATATATATATATATATATATATATATATATATATATATATATATATATGTATATATATATATATATATATATATATATATATATATATATATATATATATATATATATATATATATATATATATATATACCATTAGCTCTCACTACCCATTCTCGTAGCATGTCCAGCAGTTTTCTGTGTATTTCCGACTCCGTTCATTTTCAATCGTACCCTCACGTGGATTTCAAAGAGAAAGGAAACACAAGTGTATACATTGAGAAATAGGTTGAGGTTTAGACATAGGTGTTGAACAAAGTTTCACAATGTCATGTCAAATTTCCTCGATTCACTTTGATATACCAACACATTACGCATTTAACGGGAATGCTTTCGTCCGCCTAGAGCTTCGCCAACATAAATGGCATCCGGGTATATTCTGTACCCACATTCACGCTAGACATATTATATTACGGGTCATGGGGGAAGACCAGTATTGTTCGATACGGGCAGTACAGTACTTCCGGTCTGACTAACTGTCAAATGGTTACTCTATTTGTCACATATTTGTCACGTCACCGGACTTACGCTGTGAGACATTTAGCCGTGGGCGCACGTCTATTATGTATTGACCGCTACCGTTTGGGATCAGCATTGTGATGACTAGTTTACGATACGGTGTTACCGATTGTGTTGCAAGCCGCGGGCAGGCCGAAGACCATCAACAGTAACACCTGTTCTCGACATCAGATAACAGCTATATATTGTTACGGTTTAACTGCCGTCAACGACGTCAACGACACCACGACAGGTAACGTAACCGATCGTTTGTGTGATGTCGTTTGACAACGTCTGTGACTAACCTAGGGTATCGCCCTATCCAAACGGCGAATACCAGTCTGCACTGTCTTTGTGCTTTGTTCGAACTCGCATCCATTTCTGAGCAATTATTCCATAATTTGTTGGCCAATTTTAATTAATTATTCCAATTTTGTTTAAACAGGCACGAGTTAATATTGTTTCATTTGATGTCATTGACGAGGTATCCGTAACGTTTATACGATCATTGCCTAATTTCTTAGCAAACATACCCTGTGTTAACTCATATTGCCATGGGCGTTTTCTCAATTCTGAATTGGCATGCTGTTACTGTGTATTTTTTTAAATTCATTTAATTGTGCAGCGTGTATTTTAGTTTAGATTCTGATTTGTTATGTTCATATTAGTGTACCCACGGGTCGTTACGTGTTTTCATTATCATATATTCCATCCATTTGTTGAAGACCCATCAATATTACGCATCACGCATTCGTCGTATTGTAGACGGAACAATCAATTCTGACAGCGTATAATTACGCACTTCGTTATGACATAATGACACAGCAGATGATATTTCAACAACGCGGGTTTACTGAGGCGTATTTCCTCTCGCGTTTACTGAAAGGGTTTCAAATTGCAGAAGTTCAGCCCCCTGTTCAGTGGGGTGTCTCAAGGTGTCACTATCGCTGTAACCATCCATTCGTTCGTGTTGCAGTACAATTACGTCGCAGCATTTAACGAGCCGCGACGTATTTTCCGGTAATACTACTGTAATAGTATAGATAGTGTGTTTGGTGGTATAGATGTGTATATCATCGTGTGTGTGTGTGTGTGTGTGTGTGTGTGTGTGTGTGTGTGTGTGTGTGTGTGTGTGTGTGTGTGTGTGTGTGTGTGTGTGTGTGTGTGTGTGTGTGTGTGTGTGTGTGTGTGTGTGTGTGTGTGTGTGTGTGTGTGTGTGTGTGTGTGTATGTGCATGCATATGTTCGCGTGTGTTCACACTTTATGAGGTCATGACTCAGTTAGACTTCCTGTTTGACTACAGACGAAACATAGTATATTCTATGTTTAAGAAATGATTGTTTTCAACATTTACTTGCTGTGACAGAAGTGCATTTGAGCAGACAGATTTCCTGGTGTGACTGTGGACCCTGTTGACAGTGGAATGGTGCATTTTTAGCTTACTTTTCTAAGCGGATGGGTACTTGGCAGTATTTTGCTTGCTGACGCCTCTGCCTGCATTAATGTGTAAATATTGACTAGTGTCGTACATAGCGGCATTTTACGAGAGACATTTCACATTGACGTCTTTAGTACTAATGACGGATGACGTCATCGTACACGTGGATTAGCTCGTAATTGGCCTCGTCTCCACGTACGATATTTGGGTATTAACAACATTCAGATTTTTACAATGATTTTATGACTAGTTCTAGGAATGCTATGCATGAAATACAACATTCGTTAGCTATACGATAACATTCCTGGCGTTTTAAGTGATTTCCACTGCCGTTACACCAAAACTGCGAGTAGAGATCAAACGAATGATGCACAGTGAACCTTGCTATTTATAGGTACCCTGTGGCACAAATTAATGTTAACAATACCGTGTTCCCTCTACGGCTTCGTTAACTATACTACTTTGCTCAAAGTGTACAATTTGCATTGTTCGTTCTTGCCATTGTGTATGTAAATTGACAAGAGGTCACCAAAGGTCCGATTTTAAGTACCCCGTCCACTTACCAAGCAGATTGCTGTACACAGTTATTGTTGTTCGCCATATCTGATATGTTGTGGTCTCCTCTTGGCTTGCCTGTAGTCAGGGGTGATGTTGACCATGGTTACCGTCGTCTTTGTCTTCATCTTTTCTTTCGTCACTTTCCCATCACAGAGTTCTCTATCAACATACTCCAACTCCTATCTTTTGCTGTTGTTCTCCGTTCTCCTCCCACTCTTTCCAGATCTCTCTTAACGCATCGTGTTCTCTGTCTTCTTTACCTCCTTCCCCTCAACTTTCCGGGCTTCTGGAGACCATTTCACTAATGTTGTTAAGAGTCCTTAAACCCGATTTTGCATTTAAAGTTGAAACTTGAAATAAATTTTGATCGTTAATAGTGATCTTGAATTGTCAACACCATGACACCCCAGCCGACATTATCACAGGTGTGTCCTCAGTCATATGGCAATGGATATTTGTGTTTGGAAAGACTCATTTGATTTAACAGCCGATTTCGTTTAATAATGCATTTTCCGTAACGCCTCTTTATCTTATTGAAACAATCTCTAGATGTATTTGCTAGTTTTCCTCTCCCATTAATTAATTATTTATCTTGACATTACGTTGCCGACGCAGCGTTTTTTTGTGACTTAAAAAGTGACACGCGACGATTTAATTAAGTTTCGAGGTTCCTAAAATAGCCTATGTATATCACGCTGGTTTGCATTTTCAACTGCGCACGACGATTTTGGCGGGAAAGAAGTTCAATAATTAGTTCATTAGTTTATAGGTGTGAAATTCCATGCTGCTTCCACCACAATGGTTACCGACTGTGATAGGACAGAATATAGTTAACAAACAATAATTTACATGCTAAAATGAATCATTAGGCGTGTGAAATATTAACGAGATGGTACCGTTGTGATATGCCTTCTGCGGTAACAATTCTGTCTACTTGACAGTTGTTTGTGTAGTCCAGTTATTTGAGCGAAAACCGCAATCGTGGTCAGTTATTTGTCATACAGCCGCCACTTTCATGCACGATTCGGGTTTCGTGTAATTCTCAAAGATGCCACCTAACTGACAGAACTGTGGTCTCTTTTACTGCGAGAGAATAAAGTATTTTAATTAATTATGAGGTACATGACGAAACAAATAAACCAACATTACAGGCACAGATGCTAGGTACGAATCTAGACCAATGTAATTAATAAGGCACTCAATTGTAACTCTTTGTAAACGCCACTTGTATTGATAATCGAAGCATAGCAATGTGTGTGGCGAACACATACCATTTGATATAATCACCACATTAGCGACTCGGTACTTACACGCGTTGACACTATCCACAAATTCGTACACGAAGTCGCCTCACGACTGTAAGTGTAAGTCGGTCAAAAAGCCAATGTACCACAATCAATCAGATTGACCGTAAACACTTCTTTGTTATGAGTGACAGATACCATAACTGCCCGTACACGCGACTGAAAACAGCATTGTCCTGTATGTACCAATCCGACCGAGACCGTGAACAGCATACTGATTTCTGATCAGTGCATGTGCAATAATAACGGACCACACGTCGAGAAATATGTCTCCGGTGCATTGAATTGACCGATACTGATCTGCCAGGCCTATGTGGCAAATTACGCAATACATGCAAGATCTGTAACGGGACATTTGTGATAGCAGCAGCGAGCAAAGACTCTCTACAGGACTTCCCACGACAGCATGGCATTCTACGGGTCAGTGCAGGGGCAGGGCATTTGATAAGACTTATCGGCACCGGAAAATGTTGGTGACAGTAGGCGCCATAGCTCGGCTAGACTGTGAATGTAGAACACGGAGGTTCAAATCCACACACCCCCGCCTTTTTAAAACTGTCTCTAGTCCTTTTAGAAGAGCCAGTAAAATCCGCTAGTCTGTATTTTAGGTGTCAACACCTAAATAACTAATATATCCAACACGAGGGTAACTGTGCCAACTGTCGTTAACAACACAGTCGAGGATGACTCACTATACATGTGCGTTCATTGTATCGTTTGAACGGATGATGACCTTTAGGTTTTGTTCGACTTTTATGATACTCATATTCGTAGATACCCCTTTTAAACGTATATTTAATGCCAGAAAAGGCATACATATCAACATCAAAGTTTGTTTAATTAAATGATTTTTTTTAAGTATCACATTTGGTGTGTGCGTGCGTGCGTGTGTGTGTGTTTCTGTGCGCGTGTGCGTGCATGCGCGCGCGCGTGTGTGTATGCATATGAGGTGGAGCTATATTATGATGCAGGTGTTCATAAGCCCTACTGGTGAAAGTTATTCTGCGAAACAGTCCCACGTGTCTCAGACGACATTAGACGCCAACACGGCTGTTTCTTTAATCGATTTCAAATGCAGATACGCTGCACGCCTTCTGAATACAGCGTCAAAGCTACCGTTCAACTACATGTGTCACTGTCAACGGTAAATTATGTCTACGCATAATTTAACGTTCGCGTTAACGACATTAAAAAAACGGTGCTGTTTTTTGCAGACCATGAGCGGCACCTGGCGGCAAGTCGCAGCATTACTGCTGGCAGCACTCCTCCAAGTCCAGGGTGAGTTACTTATACATCAGATTTAGAGGTTCGGTTTGAAGATTAGGGACTACCTCCACCCGCACCTGCTGTAGAATGTTGACATTTCATGAAGCGTTGTCTACTATTACATAAACATTTCATTCAACAAACGTTTTGTAAATGTACATATACTAAATAGTGTTATTTAACTATGAGATTATAATCATTTGCTGGTTCCAGGATACCTTAATGTACTAATTGTGTTGCTTGTTGTTGAGTTTTGTGACATTTATTACCAGTAATGTCATTCTAGTGTTGCTGTATTATACACATGTGTTTATTTGGATCTTAGAACAAGTGCTTTCAATAGCCAATTATATTTAATTGTGATGTCATCAATGAGGTGACTGCCACGAGAGCGACCAAAATGGTCTTAGTGACAATCTCCTCGACCCTTGGTTATTTTACCTACAGTATTTATGATCACAGCGATTTATGATCACTTATAATTACATTTATTTTATTTCTTACGCAATTATTTGTCAGTCTGCTGTACTAATGTAATATTATGTTATAATTTGAGCTGTAGGTAATTCCTATGAACATTGCTTTATGTCTATTTTACTGGGTCAATAAACACTTCCGATTCCGATTATTTTATTAGTGTCCGACATTTTCGAAATATCCCCAGGATCCTTAGTTCACCGGTTTCCCCAGAAGTATTTCTCCGAAGCAATAACCCTTTTCGAACAAAACTCAAGATTTATTCGTTAGAAACCACATTCCTACACTCCAACAATGACAATCTTATGCTCTAATTAGGCTCCTTTTAGGTCCGTAATCACGATTGTGGGTACTGAATAATGTCCCCCGACAGTTTACACAGTTCACGACCGGCGTGTATTTAGTGGTGTCGCCGCCTGGTGAATGGACGATACACTATTCCAGGCACAGCGGACGTCCGTGTCGTTGGGGATAACATCTTGAGCCAGACGCAGTACAATGGGCCGATCAAGAACGGCGCAAGGAATGTGTTCCTCATCGATCAGGTCTTCCCGCGGAATGGCGCTATATTCGCCTTCATGGGCTACTTCAAGAATACGCTACCGACTCACCTGCAGATTTGGCGCCCGGCCGGCACCGACTACCAATTGCTGCTGGACCGGGTCTTTACCCCGAGCACGGACGACGTCGGCAAGAGAATTGTGGTGTGTGTGTGTGTGTGTGTGTGTGTGTGTGTGTGTGCGTGCGTGCGTGCGTGCGTGCGTGCGTGCGTGCGTGGGTGGGTGGGTGGGTGGGTGGGTGGGTGGGTGGGTTAGTGTGAGCCATGAGACAATGGTGACGATCATAATCACAACTCCAATTATTCCACTGATAATACGGAAACGAAAGGAAAACATTTTGACATGATAATTTTGCCTCTATTTGTAACAGTTTCATTTCGGTATTAATATCGTCGTCGTTATGTTGTACTGATCATATGGTGTAACTTAAATACCGACTCAAATGTGCATTATTTCCAACTGGTTTGCTTCATTAAAACTATCATTGTAAACCTCTAGAACAAATAGTACAATTTAACCCGATTAATCACAATACAAAAACACGATTGCCTGAACTAACCAGTTTTGCCCGTCCCGTCAGGGAACCCTTTAATTAAAATAAAGAACTCTTAAAAAACATTCACCATTAAAGACAATTCGTTGTTAAAATTTATGAAATTCTTTCAACACGTTAACGTCCATTGCCATCCATATTACCGAGGAGAGAGACTATTTCCATTGCACACCAGTGACAATGTCCCGTCGTGGGTTTGACAGTTTTCATGTATTCAAGATCACTGCCAAAGGCAGAGCTATAATCTGTAACGGGAAATTTGCTGTCTTAGATACCAAAAGGTACTGCAGTTAACTCTGCATGCCTCGGTATTACTGCCAATCAATTTTATTTTGAAACTGGATGTTTTCTTTACTGTTTGAACGAGTTGCAGGCGGAATCCTTCAAATTGCTTTCATTGGTTCGAGTTTAATAAAGTAAATAAACACGAATTGGAAGACAGTAAACATTCAACACGCAAGTTGTCACAAGAACGTAATATTACATGAAAATAGTAAAACCTAGGAGCTGGCACACTCGCCTTAAGGATTAAAATTGATTTTAAGTGCAAAACCGGGTGTGAGAGCTCTTAACAACGTTATTGAAACTGTGAGAGGTCTTAACAACATTATTGAAACTGTGAGAGGTCTTAACAACATTATTGAAACTGTCCTCAGGTCTACCTGACAGGCCAGCAGTGCATCCGGGTGACGGCCGGTGACCGCATCGGCTTCATGAACGAGGACAACATGGCAAGCATCGGCTACACGTTCTTGAGCATGGGCCTGCCGACCAAGTTCTGGTCACTCGCCAACTCGTCCGTGCCGCATCTCTACGACACGTTCACTTTCGTCGACTTGGACATGCCGTATCAGTTCGCTCTGGCCGCCGTCTACGACTCAGGTGAGACGAGCGCCTAGACGGAGCGCGGTGGTGCAGTGAGTAGAGAGTTGGAACCCCAGATTCGAATCCGTTAGCTACCTTTTCCGATGTTGGGCAAATTCACATGGAATTTCATAATAATGTTTTTATACATATCCGTCTATATTTTTCCGGTGGTTATTTTTTTTAAATAGTATAATTTTAGTAGAATGTACCTATTTTCAAATGAAATTCAACATTATTTCAAATACATCCTTAGTGTGTTTCATTGGTTAACTTTCAGCTGTTTTATTATTATTATTATTATTATTATTATTATTATTATTATTATTATTATTATTATTATTATTATTATTATTATTATTATTATTATTATTATTATTATTATTATTATTATTATTATTATTATTATTATTATTATTATTATTATTATTATTATTATTATTATTATTATTATTATTATTATTATTATTATTATTATTATTATTATTATTAGTATTATTATTATTAGTATTATTAGTATTATTATTATATGGAAACATTTATAAAGCGCTACGACTCCGTGTTAGAAACCTGTTTAATGGGGCTAACAATATAAAACAATATAAAAACAAGTAAGCACACACAAACACACACCTAAACCTAATAATATATATATATATATATATATATATATATATATATATATATATTATAAAGGGTAAATAAATAAGTTAAACAAACAAGTTAAATTAATAAGTCAAAACAAAAATAGTTGAATACACTACTAAATTGAATTGGTAAAATTAGATAAACATTAAGAAGACAAGCCAACTTATAGAGAAATAAAAACTAATTATTAACGTAGTTAAAAGCGCATGAATAGCCAACTTCATTTCGCTTCGGTTAGCCGCATGGTGTTATCGGTTGATATGGCGGCTATCAGAAATTGTCGGTAAACGTAGCAACATTGCCGTTTGCAGACACTGCCTATTACGACCAGCAGGGCTACAAGTGTCGGCCGGGGCTGATGGTTCCCCCGGAGCCGACCACTACGACGGCCGTTTACACGACACCGGACATGCGGGGTCAGCCCGGACCAAAAGGCCCCAAGGTAAGGCTTTACGGGTCTCAGTTCCCACGATCACACATACCGAATGTAAGACTGTATGTCTGAGGGCCCACGGGCCACGTGGCCTAACGTAACACTTTGTAGGTCGGTGGTCCGCAGGAAAATAGTATCACAAGGTAAAACACTATACGTCTAAGGTCCCTGAAACCATAAGACCAAAAGGTAAGGCTTTAGGTAATTTTAATTAAAGGTAAATAAAAGTTTACGCTTTGGTGATATGGGCCTAATAGAGTTAATAAATAGTTACAGCTTCCAACAACGATCATATCTTTAATGTCAGCGGTTTACCGAAAAAATTAGTACACGTAGCCTTCGAAATTCTATGGACTACACAATTTTAGAAACACCATGAAGACGAACACCAACAGCCGCTAAACTTGTCCTCACATATCTTACATACATATACATACACCATGTCACAAAAATTCACGAATATAATATAAACTTTTCTTACTGCATTCGCACGCGCAAAATAGTTTAATTACTTAATAATTTTATTTCACATAGCGCCACATCCATCATTGTTTGTGGCGCTTCACAACATATTGCTATTTAAAGTAGAAAACTTAAGAAAAAGTAAGAAGAAAACTACCCACAGGTAATATTTTATAATAAATAATAAAAAAATACATGTGTCTATATAATAAAATAAAATTACCTAGTAGTCTTAAAATACATAATATTTTGTTTCGAGATTTCGTTGTAAACCGACGTAAGACACCGCTTGGCTCGCTTTTGTTAAGACGGCTGAACCAGCAGTCGACACCGTGACGTATTATTTTTCCAAAGTGCAATTAGAAGCTCGGTTTTGATTGGGTGCATCGACCAAGATGGTCCCTGTCATGATGTCGGTGGTCTTGCTAGGCTTTCAACTTTAAGACCACTTTCTGAATAAATCATTGATGTGATATGATATCATTGTAGATGCGAATGGTTAGTTTGTGTAAACTCTTAGGTGCAGAACACCAAACCGTTGACTTTATTGGCCTTTAAAGCTCTAAATTGTGACATTTTATCTAAAAATAGTGTCTTCTTCCACCAAATAATTGCTGATGTGTGTACGACGGTCTCTCAAAAATATCCCCTTGAGCAAGACTTGAGTCACGTGATCTGACATTGCTCATTCTTCCCGCCTCCAGGGAGACACGGGACCGAGAGGTCTGCCCGGTCCCGCGGGACCGAAGGGAGAGAGGGGCGACACGGGGAGTCGCGGCCAGTCTGGTCCGATAGGTCCGCCTGGAACGAAGGGGGATATGGGACAGACGGGAGTTAGTGGAGACAACGGGGAGAAGGGGGACAAAGGAGACAAGGGAGACAAGGGCGACAAGGGCGACCGAGGGGAGAAGGGAGAGCCGGGTCTGACGGGTCCGCCGGGTCTGCCGGGAACCTCGGGATCAGGCGGTGAGTGCTGACGAGAGGTCATATTGGTCCGTAGTTGATGGCGACTGTCTCCGTGGACTTCTACTGGCTCAACGCGTTGCTTCGTAGTCTATCTGTCCAATGCGCCACTGTCTCAGTAACGTTGTCAGTTTCGCCGCCTGTTTGTTTGTTTGTTTGTTTGTTTGTCTGTCTGTCTGTCTGTCTGTCTGTCTGTCTGTCTGTCTGTCTGTCTGTCTGTCTGTCTGTCTGTCTGTCTGTCTGTCTGTCTGTCTCTTTCTGTTGCTATTTCTCTGTCTGGCTGTGTCTGTGTCTGTGTCTGTGTCTGTGTCTGTGTCTGTGTCTGTGTCTGTGTCTGTGTCTGTGTCTGTGTCTGTGTCTGTGTCTGTGTCTGTGTCTGTGTCTGTGTCTGTGTCTGTGTCTGTGTCTGTGTCTGTGTCTGTGTCTGTGTCTGTGTCTGTGTCTGTGTCTGTGTCTGTGTCTGTGTCTGTGTCTGTGTCTGTGTCTGTGTCTGTGTCTGTGTCTGTGTCTGTGTCTGTGTCTGTGTCTGTGTCTGTGTCTGTGTCTGTGTCTGTGTCTGTGTCTGTGTCTGTGTCTGTGTCTGTGTCTGTGTCTGTGTCTGTGTCTGTGTCTGTGTCTGTGTCTGTGTCTGTGTCTGTGTCTGTGTCTGTGTCTGTGTCTGTGTCTGTGTCTGTGTCTGTGTCTGTGTCTGTGTCTGTGTCTGTGTCTGTGTCTGTGTCTGTGTCTGTGTCTGTGTCTGTGTCTGTGTCTGTGTCTGTGTCTGTGTCTGTGTCTGTGTCTGTGTCTGTGTCTGTGTCTGTGTCTGTGTCTGTGTCTGTGTCTGTGTCTGTGTCTGTGTCTGTGTCTGTGTCTGTGTCTGTGTCTGTGTCTGTGTCTGTGTCTGTGTCTGTGTCTGTGTCTGTGTCTGTGTCTGTGTCTGTGTCTGTGTCTGTGTCTGTGTCTGTGTCTGTGTCTGTGTCTGTGTCTGTGTCTGTGTCTGTGTCTGTGTCTGTGTCTGTGTCTGTGTCTGTGTCTGTGTCTGTGTCTGTGTCTGTGTCTGTGTCTGTGTCTGTGTCTGTGTCTGTGTCTGTGTCTGTGTCTGTGTCTGTGTCTGTGTCTGTGTCTGTGTCTGTGTCTGTGTCTGTGTCTGTGTCTGTGTCTGTGTCTGTGTCTGTGTCTGTGTCTGTGTCTGTGTCTGTGTCTGTGTCTGTGTCTGTGTCTGTGTCTGTGTCTGTGTCTGTGTCTGTGTCTGTGTCTGTGTCTGTGTCTGTGTCTGTGTCTGTGTCTGTGTCTGTGTCTGTGTCTGTGTCTGTGTCTGTGTCTGTGTCTGTGTCTGTGTCTGTGTCTGTGTCTGTGTCTGTGTCTGTGTCTGTGTCTGTGTCTGTGTCTGTGTCTGTGTCTGTGTCTGTGTCTGTGTCTGTGTCTGTGTCTGTGTCTGTCTCTGTCTCTGTCTCTGTCTCTGTCTCTGTCTCTGTCTCTGTCTCTGTCTCTGTCTCTGTCTCTGTCTCTGTCTCTGTCTCTGTCTCTGTCTCTGTCTCTGTCTCTGTCTCTGTCTCTGTCTCTGTCTCTGTCTCTGTCTCTGTCTCTGTCTCTGTCTCTGTCTCTGTCTCTGTCTCTGTCTCTGTCTCTGTCTCTGTCTCTGTCTCTGTCTCTGTCTCTGTCTCTGTCTCTGTCTCTGTCTCTGTCTCTGTCTCTGTCTCTGTCTCTGTCTCTGTCTCTGTCTCTGTCTCTGTCTCTGTCTCTGTCTCTGTCTCTGTCTCTGTCTCTGTCTCTGTCTCTGTCTCTGTCTCTGTCTCTGTCTCTGTCTCTGTCTCTGTCTCTGTCTCTGTCTCTGTCTCTGTCTCTGTCTCTGTCTCTGTCTCTGTCTCTGTCTCTGTCTCTGTCTCTGTCTCTGTCTCTGTCTCTGTCTCTGTCTCTGTCTCTGTCTCTGTCTCTGTCTCTGTCTCTGTCTCTGTCTCTGTCTCTCTGTCTCTCTCTCTCTCTCTCTCTCTCTCTCTCTCTCTCTCTCTCTCTCTCTCTCTCTCTCTCTCTCTCTCTCTCTCTATGTCTCTCTCACTCTCTCTCTCTCTCTCTCTCTCTCTCTCACTGGGTCTCTTTCTCTCACTGGGTCTCTTTCTCTCTCCGTCACATTTTATAAAATTCTTTATTTTGTTGACGCTTTTGCTTACATTCCACATTTCACATCCATACAATAACACTGTTTAGATCCGTGTTGAATAATCTAAGTTTATTCTTTAACCTGTTCTAATTTGCGCTGTGTGTCTCCTTGAGTGTCACCAATGATGTCCTTGCCTGTCGTATTCCTTTGACACTGTCGCAGTCGCGTAGTTCTGAACGCTCCGTGCCTTCACCTCGTCGTCGTGTCTCGTTCCAGCCCGGGCCGCGGCCGCCACGGACACGGCCGACTGCTCGGCGTGTCGGACGGGCCTCAACCACCCGAACCTCATCCTCGGCCTCATCATCTGGCTGCTCATCATCACCCTCCTCGTCGTCATGCTCCTCATCCTGATGACGCGGCGACGGAGCGAGCTCTCCCAGCACGACTCCCTCAGGGTGCTGCAGACCAGTCAACCGTGGCGGGAAGACTTGAGGGAGGACGTGTGGAAGGAGTATCACGTCGACACGATCTCCAACCATCCCCACTAGGCGCGGGAAGGGGACGGGGCGGAGGATGGAGTTTGGGGTGGGCGATAATGGAGGATGAATGTGTGTAACATGTCCGCCGGTCTGAAGGGGTGATGTCTGTTTGCGGGCTGACGTCACGTGTGATCTCATATACTGGTGACGTCATGCCGCGGGGTTGGGGTGCGGGTAACGGTGGGGTGGGGCTGAGGAGTGGAACTTCAGCATCATTTCGTTTCGGCTGTGAAGTGTTACAGTGACAAGTATATTTCCCATCTCCAGTAAATCGGAAGAAAAAGGGGGGAGGGGTGCAGTTGTAAATATTTCACAGTCGCGCCGACATGATGTCGGATTAACTGGGTGCAGAATCATATATATATATATATATATATATATATATATATATATATATATATATATATATATATATATATATATATATATATATATATATATATATATATATATATATATATATGTCACGTTAATTAATTAGTATCACGGGTTTTATAGCGTAACGTCTCACGTCTCACGTCTCAAGACGAGTGGATGCAATTAGACTACTTGTTTTCCTTGAATGGTCAAATAAGGAATCAACTTAGAGTAACTCAAAACTCATCAATAATGTTGTTTCCGAGATCTGTCGCCGCACTAAGTAGTTTAGATAGTTCCAATTACGCTTCTGTTACAACAGGAACTATGCTTTTTTAAGTGTATTTGATTTACTAATGTTTTATATTTAAACAGAGAAAACACGGCGGCGGGATTATATTCGTTGTATTCATCCGCGACTAACTAATGGCGAAAAATTAACAGTGGCTAATATTGTAACGTTTACGATCACGATCGCTCACAAGAGGTCTTTAGGTCACGTAACATTATACTAACCTTTCTGATTCTGACCAAGCGGTGAAGGGGCATGCTGACATCTGTCAAGTATTATTTCTACAAGTAACATCGGGTGATGTATTCATCCGCGGGTGCCTAATGACATTGTAAATCAAAATGGCGCACGCCACGTGAATACGTCACTGGCGCACTTCTTTTTGGATGTTCAAAACTAGTGTTGCGTTGTCTGTTTGCATGCGGGCGTGCGTGTGTGCGCGAATGTGTGAGTGCGCATGTGCGTACACAGCGAACCAGTGTGAATGCGGTACTGTGCGAGATTGAACTATTTTAATATTATTAATGCATTACTATGTTCTTACTAATCGAATAAACATGTCATTTTACACTGCATATTGTATTATTATTATTATTATAATTATTATTATTATTATTATTATTATTATTATTATTATTATTATTATTATTATTATTATTATTATTATTATTATTATTATTAGTTACGATAAAAAATAAAATGTAATATTAAATTAGGCTATCATTCAATTTATCTAAATTCTTTCAAATTGAACTAGTCTAGCATGACACGTTCTTGTCGTGCACAAATTCTCACATTTAGATCCAATAATTCTGTAATCTAGCAAAATAGTCTCTTCAGTCTAGCGCCAACAATAACGTTTCTGACACGCTGTTGGTATTATGTATGCAATTATATTAGAAAGAAAATATCAACATCTTTAAAATATATATCATGGTTTGTATAGCAGTGGGTGAAGAAGTATGTCACACAAGTTGTCCCCTGCGTTACGTTTCTTTCTACTTTAATACATTTCGTTTGACGGCAATTTTGCAAAGCACGGCATGTTAAACTTAGCTAGGCACACAGTAAATTTCACAACGTTTTCAAAGTGGCAAATACGTACCAATTACCGACCTTGCAACAAGAATTATAGGAACAAATGTAGCGGCCGCTTCGGAAAAGTTCGCCTTATATCGACACGTACTTACTGGCCGGGAAACGTCGACGTAACAATATAAAATGCATTGTGGGTAAGAAGTTACGTTTATTTAGATCGACCATATATATATAGTCGGGGCGCACGGTGGTCGAAGTGGACACCTCGTGCTATTTTTGGTTGCCCTGTTGTTTTCTAAACTTCAAACCTTCCTTAACAATAATCCAGAGGGCAACCCTCTGAAATCTGTGTACCTCACTCCGAAAATCGCACTTAAATTCAGACGTATAGGGTGCCGGAATGGCCGTTTAGTCACAATTGCAATTTGTTTTTCTCATAGTTTGTTTAGGGCTACAAAGCTAGTTTTTATGTCAAACTATTCGTATTGCAGAGGAGCATAAACACAATAAATATCTTATTGAAATGTACATTTTAAGGCAACAGATTCAGCAATATGTTAAAATAAACACTTCCGTTTCGTCATCGACATCATGTAACGTTTAACGTAGTTCTCTTAATATATATTCAAAATATATCGTTAGCATATCAAAATGATCCCCATTCATTCCTCTGTTAATATATACCACGACATTGTAAAATGTATCAGCACATCACACGTTTTTGAACTAACATATACGTCACCCCTCATTTTGGATTGACGTAATGTTTTGACACAAAATGAGAATAACTAGTAAAATAGGGAGCCTACATGATCGATAGGGGCGGTGATATGCAACTCAGGCATGTGATGTAATCGGGCTAATTACGTGCACGCGCTGTTTGTTTACTTTTTCAGTTTATCTTTGAATTCTTTAGGCTCCAACTGTTATTCGTGCGTAGTCGGGGCGCACGGGGGTCGAAGTGGATACCTCGTGGCATTTTTGGTTGCCCTGTCGTTTTCTAAACTTCAAACCTTCCTTAATAATATTCCGGAGGGCAACCCTCTGAAATAAGTGTACCTCACTCCGAAAATTGCATTTACATTCAGGCTTATGTGGTCTCTTAATGGCCGCGCTGCATATATTTCTCTTTCCACATTTTCACAGTAAATGTGTGACAACAAACTTAAGTGTAGTATCAAATAATCAGGAATGACGAGAACTAATATGATACGCCTTCTTCATCAAAAAGGTATTGGGGTAAATGTCAATCTTGAGGAAACCATCGGAGAATATGAAAGTTTTAAGGTACCGCAAGCTTTGTTTGAGTCAAATGGATCGATGCGTCAAGGCTGTAAGGCTTGAGGTTGACAGCTGTGCTGAATGAGACTCACTTGAAGATGGAGGAGAAATTATTAGATATCGGTTGGAAGACGGGTTCCACACATTTGGAACCAGTATCTTTGACGGTGCCGCCTTTACCAGAACTTTCACAATGGTATGCAAGTTACGTGTCGCCAGCAAATGCCCTTGTAATTGTTCTTGCGCTAAATGCCAAGTGCCGCGTTGTGCTACTTGCAAGTGCAAACGGAACGATACCAAATGTAGGCGAGTAATACCTGTTCGGACTCTTGTTGAAAACAATGGCTGTGACAAGAGTGACACAGGTGACTCAGAACAACCGTTAAGATGTGATTGAATACCACCTTGGTATGTTTTTATTTTCGAATAATGTTATCATAATTTTATGTTGTCTTAACAAACATCGCATTAATAACCAGCAGTAGATTCTGCATCCGTACTCTGTCTTTAATAGTGTATATTACCCTAAGGAACGCGAAAATGATATAATCAATGAAATCTACTCCGATTTGCATCACGTCACGATTGCGCAACACTTAGGGGGTGGGGTAGATGTTTGGCTCGTGATTACGTATAACGTAGCACTATTTTACTATTGCTTTGCAGTATTCCGTAGGTAATTGAATCCACATAATTTTGATATATAACATAAGTATACTGATTATATATTAAGGTAACCATAACTCCTTTTGTGTGATGTCAACTGGGAAATCGAACTGATTTGTCGTTATTTTGTCCAATGTTTTGTATCTGGCATCTTGAAAAATAAACGTATCAAAAAGCTATTGCCATAAATAATAGTTCTCGTCATTCCTGATTATTTGATACTACACTTAAATTCGTTGTTATACAGTTACTGTGAAAATGGGGAAAGAGAAATGTATACAACTGGGCCATTAAGGGCATGGATATAAACGCAATTTTCGGAGTGAGGTACACTGATATGAGAAGGTTGCCCTCTGGAATATTGTTCGGGAGGGTTTGACGTTTAATAAAATAGAGCGGCACAGCGAATGCTTCATCGTCTCTCTTTCTCAAATGAAAGTAGAC
>OZ024859.1:21203187-21210687 GCA_964017155.1 Oasisia sp. SBJ-2009
TTCGACTTTTCATAATTACAAAGCATTTGAATATTTCTATAAAAAACGGGTTTTGATAAAAACCCGCACACACCTATGCCATTTACCTAGACACTGATACTCGGCAGGTGAATCTGACAAAGACTGAGCAAATACTTGTCGAGAGCAACTACCGCCTCGGACTACAGGCGGACGTTGGCGGGAACAGTATCCCCGTCAGCATGAGTTTTTCCCGGGCAAACCTCGTCTTCTCCGCTCAAGCCCTTCCCTCTGTGGCGCGCTGTGTTAAGGCAAACTTCGACCATCTGCAGTATCCGTACAAGTTCGAGGTCGACCTGTGTGGCGAACTCGGTGAGTTTATGTTATCACCGGTTGTGTGTGTGTGTGTGTGTGTGTGTGTGTGTGTGTGTGTGTGTGTGTGTGTGTGTGTGTGTGTGTGTGTGTGTGTGTGTGTGTGTGTGTGTGTGAATGCGTGTCTGTGCGTGTGTGTTGTTTGTTTGTTTGCTTTGTTTGTGTATGTATGTATGTATGTATGTATGTATGTATGTATGTATGTATGTATGTGTGTGTATGTGTGTATGTGTGTATGTGTGTATGTGTGTGTGTGTGTGTGTGTGTGTGTGTGTGTGTGTGTGCGTGTGTGTGTGTGTGTGTGTGTGTGTGTGTGTGTGTGTGTGTGTGTGTGTGTGTGTGTGTGTGTGTGTGTGTGTGTTTGTTCGTTCGTGCAATTAACTATTACAAGGATTACTTAATTCAAAATGTGCTGCAAGATTATTGCTGCTATGTCAAATGCAAGAGATGTTTTGTGTAGGCATGTGCGTGCGTGCGTGTGTGTGTGTTGTGTGCATGGGTACGGGCGTGCGTGCGTGCGTGCGTGCGTGTGTGTGTGTTGTGTGCATGGGTACGGGCATGTATGCGTTCGCGTGCGCGTGCGCGTGCGCGTGCGCGTGCGCGTGCGCGTGCGCGTGCGCGTGCGCGTGCGCGTGCGCGTTCGCGTGCGCGTGCGCGTGCGCGTGCGCGTGCGCGTGCGCGTGCGCGTGCGCGTGCGCGTGCGCGTGCGCGTGCGCGTGCGCGTGCGCGTGCGCGTGCGCGTGCGCGTGCGCGTGCGCGTGCGCGTGCGCGTGCGCGTGCGCGTGCGCGTGCGCGTGCGCGTGCGCGTGCGCGTGCGCGCGCTTGTGTGTGTGCGCGCGTGTGTGTTACCGCTCTGTCTGTTAATGTTGTGCGTGTTATGTTACAGCGAGAGCAGCTATGCTTCTTTTTCAACATATATAATGCTTATACATTATTATGTGAAGTTTCTATCATAAGAATACATCTCATGTGAATAGTTATGAACATAATGTATAGTTATATCGTTGTTAGACTGTAACGTAACCTACCTCTACCCACGTCCCTCTTCCGAAATAAATATTTTCATAGCCCATGCGTACAAGTACTAGTGTGTACTACATTGCCATTCTGTGATACAAATTAGAATGTTGTGCTTGTAGGATGTGGGCATTCGACCGGACCGAATGACGGCAGCGACATTGATATGGATTTGTGGCAATGCAAAGTTGAACATACACCAAAAGTGAGTTCACATAGAACGCACGTAATTGCAGTTTTAGTTGGATTATTAATAGAATTTTTATTATTGCATGTTACACTCTGATGTTGAACTACGCCAGTGAATTAACGCTACTAGCTCATTAACGTAACGGGCACCAATTGTCGCCACTGCAAAAGTTATGTATTGCAATTTAAAAAATATCTAGTACGAGATAAACGTCGGACACTTCATTATATGCATTGTTTGGCTTAAGTAATGTTGGATATATCTTGCAAAATATAAAACGTATTTGTCGGATTCGCTTGTTGTAGCCAACACTCAAAACCGAAACAACACGCACCACGACAGAATCGATTCCCACACCCACTCGTGAGTACATTTCTAAAATACGTATAAAACAAAAATGAAAGGAGTAAGCAGTAATACAATAAGTGATTATACAAACACTTACTCTGACTTAGTGTTCTGAAATAAAACGTATATAATTATGAAAATAATATAGGTGGTCTATTTGTAACCTCAGATACATAGTGATCGTATCGTGTTGAAAATATCAATAAATCAACTAATTTATTTTCCAACACCGAACATGATACAGAACGTAGTATTAATGACAATATATCATGTTAAAAAAGGGGTATACTGAAGAAATTATCTTATGAGTTTGTATACCCTTATTACAATGTAACTATTTGATTTATATTAATTAATGTTTTATTAATTTATATTCTACCTAAAACAATGTTATGTTTGTTTGGATGGACTGATTATAAATTAAAGGATTTAATGTCGAGTACAGTGGGACGTCGTTGACGTCGTACACATTGGATTAATATTCAATTAAGAGTAACACATGTCTCGATCAACGAATTATTGTCACAATAATATTTTGGAAATTACGTTCCCGTGAATTTAAATGTGGTAGCGAATGTTTATGATTATTGGTTGGTCTAGGTGATGTAAACAGTGCTGGACTGAGTGTTACTGGATACACAGGAATAAGTATGATTAAGAGTTATAATATATATATATATATAATATATATATATATAATATAATATAATATAATATATATATACAATGATATATATATATATATATATATATATATATATATATATATATATATATATATATATATATATGGGCAGGAGGTAATGGGGCGATGTGATATATATATATATATATATATATATATATATATATAGCATATATATATATCACATCGCCCCATTACCTCCTGCCCATATATATATATATATATATATATATATATATATATATATATATATATATATATATATATATATATATATATATATATATCATTGTGTGTGTACATACAGGCATATATATATATATATATATATATATATATATATAGTAAAATTGTTCTTTTGAGGATGACGGCGACCAGTTTGCTTTTCTTAATAATTAGTTATACTTCACATTGGAAAAATAAAAAAACCTGGTCGCAGCCTTAATTGGCTTATCTGTCACCCTGGAATTGTATATTATGTTGTCGATTCTTATGAGTGTTTGTGTAGTATGTAATTATACAATTCCAAATAAAATTTACTTACTTACTTACTTACTTCGCTTTAGCTAAAGGCTGCCGCTACCAGATGGAGACACGAAGACTTGTATTACTGGAGAGGGGGCGCCCCCTGACGGCCGGTCCACTGCGGTCTCTGTCGGTCGAGTTCTGTGCCGACAGTGCCGTCCGCGTGCAGCTGTGGCGACCGAGCGAGTCGACAGTCGACGCCTTCACGCTGGTGTGGGACAAACTCGTCCACCCGTCGACTCTGGCGGCAAGGACCGTTGTAAGTCTGGGTTACACCGTTGTAAGACATGGGTCCCGTGTCGCTTGATATAATAATAATAACAACAATAGTGATAGTAATACAAATAAGGAGAAATAGAAGAAGACGAAGAATAAATATTATTTCTCATGGGGCTCGAGGGCTTCCCGCTGTTATTTCGGCTTATTCAACGACTGTCTTGTTGATAAGGAAATGGGAAAATGCCCTCGCTGTGAGACTCAACTTGAACGAGGCACGCTGTTCGTATCGGATTTGTTCTACGGAGAAATTATGGAACCAACAGCGTTTCTACGTTCTGTGGGAATTTGTGGGAAATTATATAGACGTCCTAATCTATTCGACATAAATTAATTCATCATAATTTGGCACTCGATCCGTCTGAAAGAAAAACGTAAATAAACGGCACCTTGACAAGTACATTAGCGTGATTGTGGTTACATAATGTAAGTAGATACAAAGACTACGTTCACTGTTATGCATAATGTCTGCAGTCAGTAATTCCTGACTACATGATATCACTGTTCACGACTACGCTAACTACGATGCTATTGACAGATTAACTTAACTTCGACCGAGTTCATCAACGTGGAAGACAACTTCCGAGTTGCCCTGCAAGCCGAAGCCAACGAACTGACGATTCCGGTCCAGAAGAACTTCTACCAAGGAAACATCGTTACTTCCCTGCAGTCTGCGCATATGACGCGCTGTGAGTCCCGGATGTTCGACCATCTTGCATACCCGTATACGTTCAGCGTCGACTTGTGTGCGGAGTTAGGTTTGTATTGTTCGAAAACATAACATTACATCAATGCAGTTGCTGCATGGGTCATTTTGTACTTTCTGTTTCAGTAGTTAAATTGGATCCGTGTAAGTCTGATGTTTGTTTCTTCGAAACCAATAACAACTGAACTTAGATGACGTCACACATGTGATAGTTACGGGAAGTTGTATCCGTATAAGTCATGGTCATGAATATTTGGTTCAGTTCTCTTAACATCGGTTAGGTTTTTGTTTAAGTCAACGATCACTGTGTGGTTCATTGCGCGTATATGAATATTCATTATAATCAGGCTGCATTATGAATCAGCAAGCTCGAAATGATTCACACAAACACAGTTATGTGACAGCAGATAAAACCCAGGCTATCCACTGATTAGCAAGACAAAAGTAGCAGAAATTATCTTGTTTGTATATGGTACACATAAAATGCATACAACCTTAAAAAGAATCCCCTCCATGTGTCTCTAGGCTGCGGACCAAGACGGCCATCCTCCACAGATAGTATCGAAAAGGAACGTTGGATCTGTGCCGTCGAGTCCACCCCACAAGTAAGCTCAACAACATTGTCAATATCGATATTACTTACTTACTTAATCCTCTTCGTCCCCAGTGGGACATAAGGCCACAACAATCTTCCGCCACAAGGTCCTGTCCTTGGCTGAGGCCTGAGCCTCTCCCCATGACAGCCCCATCTCTCTCAGCTCGGCCATCACTGTTTGTCGCCACGTCATCTTTGGCCGTCCTCGCTTCCTTCCGTCAATATCGATATGCGTGTTTCTTATGTTTGTCACGTGACGAGCTCGTGACATAAACATAATCAAATGGACATTATTATTATATATGTTAAATAGTAAATACGTACTTCAGTAAATATATGTTAAATAGTAAATACGTATTTCAGTAAAGATATGTTAACTAGTAATAAACACTATAGTTTAAACAGTAATAACGTGTTATTTTTTAAACATAAGCATCAGAAGAGATCGTGCGTAACTTCGCAGAGTTCTAACATTGAAGTACTAATGTGCACCCGATATTGGCCCGTTGGTGTAGTAATGGAGAAATAAATGTATGCAGCGCATCTATCCAAATATATAAACGTGTATTATTGTACTCACTTTATATTTTACTATAAATTAAAAGATGAATTTGCAAATATGTCAGGCGACTACTGAAAGTTTCGCTTAGGGTAAGCTTCTTCAAAATTGTTAAGTTGTGCAAAATCACGTTAAATCGTGTTAAGTTGCAACACACGTGATATGCAGCAATATTTTAGGTGTATCAGGCAAAATGTATTTTGGTCGTTTTTTGTGTGCTGCAGGCGATTATTGATCCCGGCAATGGCGGTCCTGAACCACCGGAGTCAGACGAAAACTGTGAGTTATAGCTCCAAGACACCTAATTCCTGCACAGGGGCAAGTGTTACATACACAATATTAATAAATGTATTAGTATTCCATTCAGTGAACTATAATTTATGCCATTACAAGGAAGCAAGCGCGTGTTTAACGTAATCATAAATGTAACACATCAATTAATATAATAATAAAATGTGAACAAAGTGAATACTGACGATAACAAAATTACACAGTGACTGATCATAATTAAACAAAACTTATAAAAATTGCATAACATTGTATCATATTTTGCCAGGCTGCGTATAATTGATTACATTTCGTTACATAATTTTCATTTAAAGTAGGAAATTTATGTGTACCACTAACAAGAACATTTCTCTCCCTCAGCTGTCACGTGTCGATTCAAATTGAATAACCGCATGACGATACTGCTGGAGAAGTGGCGCCCCCTGGCGACCGGTCCACTGCGGTCTCTGTCGGTCGAGTTCTGCGCCGACAGTGCCGTCCGCGTGCAGCTGTGGCGACCGAGCGAGTCGACAGTCGACGCCTTCACCCTTGTGTGGGACAAACTCGTCCACCCGTCGACTCTGGCGGCAAGGACCATTGTAAGTTTACGATTGGTAGCAGACTATAACGGAATATTTGTTTGAATTTACTCTGTAAGAATGCGATTGCATTCCACCTTATTAGATAGCCAAAGTAGTCGACTGGTTCTCGCGAATTGTACACAAGACAGTCAAGATCGATAAATAACACATACCCGAATTTGTTTGTAAAGGTTTATGATTTTATTGTACCGTGTTTAAAAATATATAATTCTATGGTGATGCATAAAACAACAAATAAAATAGCAGAAATTTTAAATAAACATTCAACTATATATGTATATATATATATATATATATATATATATATATATATATATATATATATATATATATATATATATATATATATATATATATATATATATATATCAGCCAAAACAATAATATGACATTAAATGTTCCAGTTTCATTGTTTCAGATGTATTTATTCTTATGTCATCTTTGACACACATACACGCAAGCACGCAGGCACACATACACACATGCGCGCACCCACTCGCGCACGCATACAAAAAACAAGCTCACACGCACGCACACGCACACGCACACGCACTCGAACTCGCACACGCGCACGCGCACGCACACGCACACGCACACGCACACGCACACAACCACAAACACAAACACACGCACGCACGCACGCACGCACACACACACACACACACACACACACAATTGCATTATGAAACATCGTTATACAATGACGTTATAACCCAGATGGCCACTGTATCACTGACAACTGCGTACGTATCCTTTTTGACAGATTAACCTAACATCTACGGAATACTTCCTCGTGGAAGAACATGACGTATTGGGTGTGCAAGCTGTTGCCATCGAACAGGGCATTCCAGTCCAGAAGAGCTTCTATCACGGAAACATTGTCACGTCTCTTCAATCGGCGTCAGTGACGCGTTGTGAGACCTGGATGTTTGATCGTCTTGCCCATCCGTACCAGTTCAATATTGATTTATGCTCAGAATTAGGTTGGTTTTGCTTGATATATAAATTATTTTATTTAATAAATCTACTATTTTTGTCGTTCAGGTAGATTGTTTTACCAACAACATTTCGTTAACCGTTCATGTATTATAGAAGTCGATATTACTATGTTACCTGCTATTATAGTAGGTATTTTTTCACATGAGCTTGTTAACAATTACGATTATTCTGGGATTAGTTACAGCTTATTGATCATTACGTAAGTGTCAATGTTTATGACGTAACAGGATGCGGAACAGAAAAGGACGGCGCACGCAATAATACAGACTTCGAACTAGCGCCGTGGATATGTCGCGATTTGACGACGACGGAAGCTGTAAGATTATTATCAAAATATTATATTTTTTGCGAATTAATTTTGACTGATATATATATATATATAATTTTCTGTATATATATAT
>OZ024859.1:21213187-21235687 GCA_964017155.1 Oasisia sp. SBJ-2009
TTGTTGCCGTCATGTCAGACTTTCGTGAGGGTGATGTCGGATTTTCGTTGGTGTGATGTCATAATACGCGCACAAGACTGCGGAGTTACCATGACATGACATCGGACGTCCGTGGACGTGCGTCGGACGTACGTGAATGTAACGTGGAACTTACGTTGGCGTGTAGTCGCATTTGCGTTGGCGTGACGTCGTAACTACGTGTGCGTGACGTCAGACTTTCGCGCGTTTTACAATGGATTTACGTGTGTCATATCGTGAAATTGCGTTGATTTTACGTACTTCGGATTTACGTCGGATTGATGGCACGTACATTGCTACGGCATTAGATTATGTAAACCGTACGTGGACGTGACGCCAGACGTATGTGAACGTCACGTCGGACATACGTGTGTATAACGCAAAACATACGCGGTCATGACGTTAGACATACGTGGTCGTCACGTCGGACCTAGTCGGCGTCACGTCGGGTTAACTTTGGAGTGATGTCGCGTGCACGTGGATATAATATAATTGTTGACGTAGTTAGGTTTGAATGTGGATATTTGTAGGCGTAATAGTGCCTGACACTGGTAATTTATTTGGCATCAGCTATGTGTAAGGTGTCTAATTCTCAGTGACCTCGCCTCCTCTCTTTTGACACGAATGCTTCAATACACAGACCTGTTCCTCACTTTGTTCCCCTGGGATTTAAAAATAAAACGGTATATTAGTAGCAGTAACGTTATAATTAGATCGCTAATTTATTGTGTATGTATCAAGTATGGACTACACGTGTAATTATAGGTTTAGAAGTGTGTTTTATAGGCTCATTGCAGTTGCTTTCCCTACAAAGGAAGCATGAATATACGACGTCGTTCAACCTGTTAAGCCGTATGCGATGTTTCCCGTGGCTAACTGATGTTATATATTAACCGTCAAGCTCAATGTTTCACAACTTTTGTTTCACAAGCTCAGTGTTTCACAAAGTTTGTTTCACAAGCTCAATGTTCGTTTCACATGCTCAATGTTTGTTTCACAAGCTCAATGTTTGTTTCACAAGCGCAATGTGTGTTTCACAAGCTCAATGTTTGTTTCACAAGCTCAATGTTTCACAACGTTTCAAAAACATTGATGGATGACAGCTTTCTGACCGTCAGACAAGATCATTGGCGAGTTTGTGTGCTGCTGACCAAAATTCTTCAAATTAATCTATAAGGGTATTAATGGCCCAGTCGTTCAACACAGTCACGTTGATTAAGAACGGCTGTTTTATGTGTGTTTTTAATAATAAGTAACATTGCGCAATTGTTATTGTTAGCGTATGTCAATGAATTTCGATGTTGTGTGTAATTAATCGCATGTTATGTAAATAGTCTTCTACTTATTCGAGAACATCATGTTACTCCCGTTTAAAGGTACAAGCTCAGGAATGTTCCACGATTACAGTTGTGGTCATACATATCAACGTGTCAGTTAATATATATGGAATATAAATAGTGTTGTGTCGTAATACCCAAGTGCGTTTGTGTTGTTGTTAATGCGATTTATTTACGTGTGTGATTTAACTGTGATTGTATTATTTATTACAACACTCGTCCTGTTTCCTACATGTTATAACTTAAACTACATTACAAAATAAGACGGGTAATACTGTGAAGTTCACTATTATTCCTTTTTTGTTTCGCGACTCTCGTTAAATACAGAGCTTCACGTGTGTATTTTAGAAATACGCCCGTTTTATTAGTCGATATTATGCGATAAAAATTCGTTCACAACAGAAGAATGTCCACGGGCTTCTAACTTTCACCCACGTCCCACTGTACTGGTGTGTCCTTTCACGTTCACCAATTGTGTAATTCCACAGATGAACAGCTTTACTCCTCAACACTTTGTTGTATAATTCTTTCGCTGTGTGTTTCGGGTACTCAGGACATGTGTATTATTTGTACAGTTCATGTGTATTATTTGTGCAGTACATGTGTATTATTTTACAGTACATGTGCATTATCCAACGTTGCTAGTCTTGAACATGGTCGTTCGTCCACAAAGGTGTATTCATTGAATGACTCACGCTGCCACTCTTGAATACGGTCGTTTTCATTGAATGACACATGCTGCCACTCTAGAATATGTCGTTCATCCATAGCAGAGGTGTATTCGATCAATGGCTCATTCGTCAACATATCACTTTAATTATAATATTTCGTCAACACCAGACGTGCATTCATTCACTATTTGTTTCAATGTTGACAACATGTAATGTGACTATGATACGCTGAATCCAGTTAAATACTTCCGTCTCAGGTCACACGGAATATTTGTTAGCGCTAACAAACAGAAGATCCAGATATCGTAGCCAAAACAAAGTTCGGCTGAATGGAGAATATACAACAGGAACATTGTGTAATTATACAAACACAATAATTATCACACATATTACACATGCATTTGGATAAGGCATTTTCTACATACACGTCAACTGTTTGGACTCGTTTACGATTTCGCGTAGTAGGTAATTGAGACTATTACAGTCTCTCTTGAACTTCATTCGAATGGATCGGTTGTCGATAGCATATTCGTATTTGCATAGATTCGTTGTTACATTAAGTCAATGCCGAACGATTTACCTTTAGAGAGCAATTCGCACTGCTGATCCGTGTTTTTGTTAACATAAAATGAAGACTCCACTGCAAACAATGGAGTACAAACACCAATACTTCCGACTGAAATCAGTCGTCGATGTAAGATTCACCATGTTGTTTGCAAGTGTACGAATCCTTTGTGATTCCGTCTCCAAGTAAACGTGAACACCGATAACATGTTTATATCACGATGACCGGACGTGCACAGTGCGCACACGCGTGAGCGTGAAGAAATCCTTCGTCTCAGAGTCCGCGGTTTCTTTTACTCGAAGACGACCTGTTTTATCGAGGTCGTCTTTCTATTTCGCATCGTATTTCCACGATCGAAATAATTGCGTAGTAGAACGTTTAAATGGGGTATCAGCTCGACCTTCTGGTCGTAGGCTTTGCTTTTCGCTTTTGACAAAGTCATCGTATTTGGGATGATATTGTATGGATGGGTAAAGTTTTAAAAGTGGTTCCACACTGCCTTGTGTTGTTGTACCACCCAATGTTTTGGGTGTTCTTCTCTCATGTTGCGCGGCTGCATCCGTATTTCGGGATGTCAGGCTGCCAAATATGTCGTCACTTCCGCTGGGTACACAGTGAGTGATAAAAACATATCGTCAGAGTTTCGTAAAACAGTATTTCTATGGAAGAAGGATGTTCGCTAGTCACGTCGCCATAGCAATGCAGAAGATGTCGATGACGAAAATACGAATACTCAGCAGAACCGTTTCGCATTAGTCAACTATTTACGCATGTATGTCCGTAAGTACTGGTGTGTGTTTTCACATTCACCAATTGTGTAATTCCACAGATGAACATCCCGCAATTCCACAGATGAACATCCCGCAACACTTTCTTGTATAATTGCTACCAGATCCGTTGTTGTCGCAAATACCACGTCACAAAGGACATATCGAAAGTGTCAACGAGGAGTTCACATTCTGATGTGCTCTGCCATTACGTGACATGAATCGTTTACAAACGTCGAGCTTTCATCTTGTTGACATGGCGATTGACGTCTCACGCCTGCGAGCGATTCCACGGAGCAGACACTCCGGCAGTGACTCACTCGAAGTAGATGGCATAGACGGCGGCGACTGCGTACAGACGCCCATTGTTGAAGGTCGCCGTCGCAAAGTCATCGACTCCGGCCACCCAAAGACACCTGGACGCCACTTGTAGGTCTACGTCACTCGGCTGACCGACAATAGCGTGCGCCACAAGCTTGTAACGTTTCGAGCTGAATCTGTCAACACATTATTCAATGATTAGTTCTTTACGATTCGCTAGATGGCGCATACATATAATATTTTCTATTCGCTAGATGGCGTATGCGTCATATATCGACAGTGTATTGATAACTGCATTACATGTCATGACTTAGGGATTGTGAGTGCCTCGGTTCTTTTACAAATTATCATGGCTGAAAGATTGGCCGATATTTTCTGAGCTGGAACTAGATTTGTAGTATTGTTTGTTATCTCAAAACTGTCTTCGTTAAATTGAAACCATTTGCGTCTTTGTTGTTGGATTGTGACGTCAGACCAATCAGACGTATTGACCCAGACTTAGATTTTCTCTTGTTTCTTGACCAAATTTCTGTTGTTTTTTAGTTGTGCTTGTTTTCTGAGTTGTGTTTACGTTTTGAAACTTCTTTATAGAGATGTTCACGTAGCATTACGGCAAACTTAATGTATCCACATTTCTATTCGCTTGTTCGCTATGACAATTAACGGACTAGTTATTTTGTTCCGCAGGAAACCTGACCAAAAATTCGATTATTGTAAGATCGGGATATGGTTGAATTTACCATTCAGGCACCATAAAATCAAAGATAATCAAATAAATCGTGAAAAATATAATGCGCCTTTAAGACAATCTGTACCCCAGGCGCCGTTCAACACGTGCTGGAAAACTGGTAACTGGTAAGCAAACATCAAAGCGTCCGACAATGTGTCGAAAAATTAGTTGATCGTGTAAACGATCCTTATGTATGGACCGACATCAGTATTGGCTGGTACTACTTTTTTGCTCGGACGAGGATGCGCGTCGTGAGATCGCACACCATCCGAGAGGACTTGGCGGGGGTGTAGGACTTTCCCTCGAGGAAGGCTCCTAGGAGGACTTGTAGGGCGTTGGACACTCGACACGGGTTGAAGACTTCAGTGTCGGCGGGGGCGAGACGATACGTGTTCTCCACCGGGATCTTCTCTTTCTCCTGCGCGCAAACAAATGTATAGCGATGGACGAATACGAATGATGCTACATTCATCGTTACCATTGTTGTTGTTGTTGTTGTTGTTGTTGTTGTTGTTGTTTTTACTGTTGTTGTTATTATTTTTATTGTTGAAATCGTTGTTATTGTTGTTATTTTTTATTGTTAAGATCGTCGTTGTCGTTGTCGCTGTCGCTGTCGCTGTCGCTGTCGCTGTCGCTGTCGCTGTCGCTGTCGCTGTCGCTGTCGCTGTCGCTGTCGCTGTCGCTGTCGCTGTCGCTGTCGCTGTCGCTGTCGCTGTCGCTGTCGCTGTCGCTGTCGCTGTCGCTGTCGCTGTCGCTGTCGCTGTCGCTGTCGCTGTCGCTGTCGCTGTCGCTGTCGCTGTCGCTGTCATCGTCGTCATTGTCGTCATTATCATCGCCGTCGTTGCAAGTAGCAGCAGCAGCAGCAGCAACAGCAGCAGCAGCAGCAGCAACAGCAACAACAACAACAACAACAACAGCAGTAGTAGTATGAGAAGTGGTAGCAGTAGCAACAACAATAACTATTGCATTAACACAAAACCGAAACCAGTAGGTCTATTCCGTCCAATTCAACAATGTTATTTGCGTTAACGCATTTACTCCCATATTTTTAAATATGGAAACATTATTTAATGTGGACATTTAATGTGTCAGATATTTAACATCCCAAAGGCGTCTGTGATATCGACGAGAGAACAAGAACCAGTGATGACGGGGTCTGTTCTGACGCCACCCCCTCCTGCACTTACCTTATCGGGCACGATGGACAGCAAAGAAGACTTACCTTCTGTTTGGCTGCGGCTTCTCGAAGACTGCGCGTGAACCTCATCGAGATACCGATACTCGTGAGTGACACCTGGCGGACATAAAGGACCACACTTATGGAGTAGAGGGCCATTTTTTGGCTTATGTTAAACGTCATTAATCGCATAGGCGGTATAAAATTAATTGTGTAAATTACGTGTGCGCTGTTACAAGAATATACTCAGGTAAAGGTGAATTTGTTCCATGACGGGGGTAAGACCGTCATGTTGCCGGGACAAGTGCGCCAATACTTTAAACGTATTATATATATATATATATATATATATATATACATATATACATATATATACATATATATACATATATATATATATATATATATATATATATATATATATATATATATATATATATATATATATATATATATATATATATATATAAACGTAAAACACAACAATGCAGCTATGTTTTATTTTATGTTAACATTGTTTTCCGGCTGTTTTCTACGCGGGCACACGCTGGATCAAAAGAACCTACTCGTCTGTTGTATAAGTAATATTCACATACATTATTTTTCAATGTTCTGTTCAGCTAACCAATTTCAGTACCAAAGAAAAACAGACACGTTCACCGCCAACGATAGGTATCCTTATGAGGCACGTTCATCTACTCCATAATAGGGTATGTCCATCTAGGACGGGAACTTGTCCCAAGGCAAATAGGCGGACGTACCCCAAAATATATACCTATATTTAGGGGCATATCATTGATGTGGTGATAGTCAGATCGAAATAAAACTCTGGTATAAATGAGTTAGCCAACGATGTGAATGCGTGTAGTTTAAATTGAGAGGAGATCAGATTAAGGTTTTTTAAATATTGAATGGATATGAAAATATTGAGAGAAATATTTTATTCACGGCCAAGGAAGAGAGAAGGACTAGAGGACATGGAATTACACTAGCAAAGAAGCAGTGTAGACTAGATATTAGACAATTTTCATTTTAACAAAGAATAGTAAACGAATGGAACAGATTACCAGCTGATTGTGTAGGTGCTATTAGTGTTAACATATTTTAAAATAAACTCGACATATACCTAAGACGGGCGGGGTATACGTAGATAGATAGGTTGGACTCTCGATAAGCCAAACGGCTTCCTTGTCCACCTGCCATCTAGAGTTGAATCTCTAGGTGGCAATCTGGTTAAATCTTGTTAAATTGTATTTGGTGACCGGAATAAATTAAGTTGACGGCGAACTAACGTTACTCGCCCGGCCCATGAGGTTCATCATGGAGGGGCGACGGACGGGCGTCGTAGGGCTGCCCGGGCCCCGCTCAGTCGCCGCCTTCTCCTCCTCCTTGCGGGCCTCCTGTGGGCAGAGGAAACACCGACTGATGGGAGACTGACAGAGGGGCGGGAGGGATGGTAGATGGAAGGGTTGGTGGATGAGTGGATGGGTGGATGGGTGGATGGGTGGATGGGTGGATGGCTGGATGGCTGGATGGCTGGATGGCTGGATGGGAGTAGGAAGGTGGATGAACGGGTGGATGGATGGATGGATGGATGGATGGGTGGATGGGTGGATGGATGGCTGGCTGGCTGGCTGGCTGGATGGATGGATGGATGGATGGATGGATGGATGGATGGATGGATGGATGGATGGATGGATGGATGGATGGATGGATGGATGGATGGATGGATGGATGGATGGATGGATGGATGGATGGATGGATGGATGGATGGATGGATGGATGGATGGATGGATGGATGGATGGATGGATGGATGGATGGATGGATGGATGGATGGATGGATGGATGGATGGATGGATGGATGGATGGATGGACGTATATTGATTAACTTAGACGAACAGTTATTGACAACAAAACTCTAACATGATAATATCGTCATACAATGTTAACACATTAAAATAGTTTTATATTTTCCAGTAAATAACGTGTGCATGTGTTTTGACGAACCTTGACGTGCTGCATCATCTGCATCATGTTGTCGGTGCTGTGTTAGCGGTGTCCTCGGCTCAACACCTGAGACAAGCACATTGATATCGTTTTGTCGTTATGCAATGCTGATGAGTTATATCTCATATCTGTTCATAAGTTTCAGATGTTTGGTTTGTGTAGTAAGTAATATATTTTCAACAAAAACAATTGTTACATCCCATTAAATCATCAACAACACAACTTGTATTACAAAGAAAATATATATAAATGTCATAACATGTTTACAACCTTCCTCGATCGTCCCTACATGTTCGCATCACGTTCGCATACGGACGGACGGACGGACGGACGGGCGGGCGGGCGGGCGGGCGGGCGGGCGGGCGGGCGGGCGGGCGGGCGGGCGGGCGGGCGGGCGGGCGGGCGGGCGGGCGGGCGGGCGGGCGGGCGGGCGGGCGGGCGGGCGGGCGGGCGGGCGGGCGGGCGGGCGGACGGACGGACGGACGGACGGACGGACGGACGGACGGACGGGCGGGCGGGCGGGCGGGCGGGCGGGCGGGCGGGCGGGCGGGCGGACCAACAAAACCTTCGATGCAAATGAACCAGTCATAATATTTATAAATGTAACAACCTATTGTTATTATGTACGAACCGCACGTTTTATTTGATAGATATCCAGATAATGTCATAAATAGCACGCGTTACCTTTGCTACACATGTTACGTCATTGTAGTCGTAAGTACTAACGACTCGCGCTACGTGACACAGTCCCACATTACGTGAGCGTTCGTGTAGACAAACAACGTCAAACGTCAGTCGGCGATCGTTCTATTTATAACAGTCAACGGCCAAATGGCACGACTGCCCCGGTAAACAAGTCGCCCTTGCAGTAGCTTAGGGAGCGATGCGCTGGATTTCGCGTTAATGCGGCGTATTAAAGACAATTATGGCAAGTGCAGTGCTGCTTAATCCAGTCAGCGGCGCGTGCAAAGTGGACGCCTTCAAAGATCGAGCTACGACGGTTGGTCCTGTTGATGGTTGGCCTGGCTGCAACGTTCGCAGACACTGGCTAAATATCTCTAGGGCTACCGCTGAAAAGGCATTTCTCCCATTATCCGGTAATTTTATTATACATAAATGGCGTCAATCACTGTAATTTGTGCAGGTATTTTCTGATAATTTAAATTGCGTTTACCGATCACCAATGTAGGCCTACAGCAGTCGGCATAAAATAAAGTTGGTACAAGTCCAAAGTATCATTGCTGTCAAAATATGTGTCGGGTAGCATAGCCATGTTGAGTATTGTGTTTGACAGCAGTTGAACATTTAAAGCGAGCGACATACAAAAATAGCGGAAATAAAGCATCGATGGCGGGCGGGCGGGCGAGCGGGCGGGCGGGCACACGCGCACGCGCACGCGCACGCGCACGCGCACGCGCACGCGCACGCGCACGCGCACGCGCACGCGCACGCGCACGCGCACGCGCACGCGCACGCGCACGCGCACGCGCACGCGCACGCGCACGCGCACGCGCACGCGCACGCGCACGCACACGCACACGCACACGCACACGCACACGCACACGCACACGCACACGCACACGCACACGCACACGCACACGCACACACACACACACACACACACACACACACACACACACACACACACACATATGCATATATCATGTATATCTTGCATATGACATCTCAGCAATAATCGTGCGCCGCACTTTGAATTAGGTAACCTTTGTAAGTAGTTAATCGCACTGGCCTGCTAGCCATGACAAATAGCTTCTTGCACAACACGTGTTGGCGCCATGCCATTTTTGTTATGTACTGTGTGTATTATTACCAAATTTAACTACTACTTTATAACTAAGTTTTTATTAAATATGCTGCGGTTAATGCTATGTAATATATTCAACTCGACATAACTGAACATGAAAGAGCGTTCTTCGTCGACACGCGGTTCTAGCTTATGACTGACAAATTCGTTATATACTGTACTATTTCTTGAGCCTGAGAAGTTCGCTTAAATATTTCAACACTGGTTCTTAATGGAGTACCTTTCGTTTGTATGTTCCATTACCTCTGCTTTGCGTGTAATCGCAATATAACGGCAACGTATAACTGTTGTGATACTACTATACGATATAGGCATGTTACCCTGCCTTAAGCGTAAGGTTAATTATAAACACACTTAAAAAGCCTTTGCATACTGACCGCGATGGACGCTCGTGTAGCCGGAATGTGGAACGCCGTCACTTGCAATCTGCCGCTACCGGAAAACGAATGTTACGTGTGGATAGGCAAAAGTCTGCTTGCTCGTTCGTCGCAACTTCATACTCTTTAGCGCACGGCGCCCTGCCAACTGAACTCCGTTTACATAGAAGACATCGGCGTTAATAAGTCGCTGCCAGCTTTATGAGTGAACTTTGAAAGGAAGCGGAGCGTCACTTTGTTCACCAGCGAAGCGAGTCGCCAAGTCAAGAGGTCGTAGGATTGCCAGGCGCAATTATCGGCTACTAAATGTAAGTTAGGCATTGCCGATGCATGATTGTGCCGGATTAATTCTACAAATGCGTGTACGCCAGCCTAATTAATGCCATATAGCATATCACCCGTGAGTAATTATTACGGTAATCTTCACGCGTCACCATGGCGATTGGCGCTACGAGATGGTTGTTCGTTGACGGTGAATTGTTATTGTGCCCACTTGGAGTAAACTCCTCTCGGATGAGTAGGAATGATATCTGTTTGGGACATTGTAGATGTGGTTGGAAGGTGGGGTGAAAGAGGAAATGCGGGGTGTCGCAGACAGGTAGATATGGAAGCATGACAACAGGGAGCACGAAGTGGTAGGGGGAAAGATGGGAAATAGGGACGTTGGGAGCTATGGGGAAGAAACCGAAGGGAGTGAGATACGAGGAAGAATGGATGCAAGGAATAACACAGTTAAAGGGAGATGAGAATGGGGCGTAGGGAGGCAGAGAGACTGAGAGGCAGAGAGGCAGAGACGCAGATATAAGTAGGCAGAGAGAACGAAAGGCAGGCAGGGAGCGACGCAGATATAAGGAGGCAGAGATACCGAGAGGCAGGGAGGGAGAGACGCACATATAAGGAGACAGAGAGAAAGAGAGGCAGGGAGGGAGAGACGCAGATATAAGGAGACAGAGAGAAAGAGAGGCAGGGAGGGAGAGACGCCGATATAAGGAGGCAGAGAGACAGAGAGGCAGGGAGGGAGAGACGCAGATATAAGGAGACAGAGAGAAAGAGAGGCAGGGAGGGAGAGACGCCGATATAAGGAGGCAGAGAGACAGAGAGGCAGGGAGGGAGAGACGCAGATATAAGGAGGCAGAGAGACAGAGAGGCAGGGAGGGAGAGACGCAGATATAAGGAGACAGAGAGAAAGAGAGGCAGGGAGGGAGAGACGCAGATATAAGGAGACAGAGAGAAAGAGAGGCAGGGAGGGAGAGACGCAGATATAAGGAGGCAGAGAGACAGAGAGGCAGGGAGGGAGAGACGCACATATAAGGAGACAGAGAGAAAGAGAGGCAGGGAGGGAGAGACGCACATATAAGGAGACAGAGAGACAGAGAGGCAGGGAGGGAGAGACGCACATATAAGGAGACAGAGAGACAGAGAGGCAGGGAGGGGGAGACGCACATATAAGGAGACAGAGAGAAAGAGAGGCAGGGAGGGAGAGACGCAGATATAAGGAGGCAGAGAGAGAGAGAGAGGCAGGGAGGGAGAGACGCAGATATAAGGAGACAGAGAGAAAGAGAGGCAGGGAGGGAGAGACGCAGATATAAGGAGGCAGAGAAACCGAGAGGCAGGGAGGGAGAGACGCAGATATAAGGAGACAGAGAGAAAGAGAGGCAGGGAGGGAGAGACGCAGATATAAGGAGGCAGAGAGAAAGAGAGGCAGGGAGGGAGAGACGCAGATATAAGGAGGCAGAGAAACCGAGAGGCAGGGAGGGAGAGACGCAGATATAAGGAGACAGAGAGAAAGAGAGGCAGGGAGGGAGAGACGCAGATATAAGGAGACAGAGAGAAAGAGAGGCAGGGAGGGAGAGACGCAGCTATAAGGAGGCAGAGAAACCGAGAGGCAGGGAGGGAGAGACGCAGATATAACGAGACAGAGAGAAAGAGAGGCAGGGAGGGAGAGACGCAGATATAAGGAGGCAGAGAGAAAGAGAGGCAGGGAGGGAGAGACGCATATATAAGGAGGCAGAGAAACCGAGAGGCAGGGAGGGAGAGACGCAGATATAAGGAGACAGAGAGACAGAGAGGCAGGGAGGGAGATACGCAGATATAAGGAGGCAGAGAAACCGAGAGGCAGGGAGGGAGAGACGCAGATATAAGGAGACAGAGAGACAGAGAGGCAGGGAGGGAGAGACGCAGATATAAGGAGACAGAGGGACAGAGAGGCAGGGAGGGAGAGACGCAGATATAAGGAGGCAGGGAGACCGAGAGGCAGGGAGGGAGAGACGCAGATATAAGGAGGCAGAGAAACCGAGAGGCAGGGAGGGAGAGACGCAGATATAAGGAGGCAGGGAGACCGAGAGGCAGGGAGGGAGATACGCAGATATGAGGAGGCAGAGAAACCGAGAGGCAGGGAGGGAGAGACGCAGATATAAGGAGACAGAGAGACAGAGAGGCAGGGAGGGAGAGACGCAGATATAAGGAGACAGAGGGACAGAGAGGCAGGGAGGGAGAGACGCAGATATAAGGAGGCAGGGAGACCGAGAGGCAGGGAGGGAGAGACATGCAGTTGATGAAAAACTCATTTTTCATCGCAGTTGATGAAAAACAACATTTTTAAGAATAAATGTTATCGCAGTAATGTCAGCAGATGGAAATTCAAGTGAGCACAATATGAAACGAGAACGCGGAACCTGCTTTATGCGCCAAGAGAACCGTTACTGTTTAATTTGTCAATTTTAACACTGGGACCTTTTTGTTGTAAAGAGTACAAATCACAGAGTAGGATATAACAAAAAAGTAACAACTCTAGTATATGTGAAGAGAGACAAAATGCGCATCGCTATGTCCTATTTATGCAATACTGCATTCAGTTTTATGCGTGACTTTGAGAGGTTGTGTTGATACCACATTAACACATATAACTGTTTCTGTTTTTTTGTGCTGTCAGCATCGTATCCGATGCTGACAACATATATTCGTCGCCCGTATGAGTATTTGACATTGCACTCATCCTCCAATATTTACCTATGGGAATGTGGGGTAAGATAGCTCACGTTCTATAACTATCACGCCTTATATCTCGGCTTTAAAACGCAGCCGCTTTTGCCAATGATATGGAATCTAACGACGTTGACCTAGGCTACCTGCTATATCATGTCACACACACGCCGATGTGAAGTTGCTGGAGAAATCGAAATATCGATATTGCTCCCTGCTGATTTAGGATGAATGTTGCAAATTCATAAGCCGTCATGAAGAATATTAATAAGAGGTCGCCTACTCCTTGGAATATAATTGATTAAAGGATAACGGCTGACGTCTGGTCTCCATCAAAATATACGGCAGAATGTTCGTAATAAGTAATAATCTAACTCCTATCTACTCAACGTAAATTGTCAATTTGTTCCGATTTACTTCATCAATATACATTTGTGCCCTACAACAATAATATGGTGCCACACACACACTATATATATATATATATATATATATATATATATATATATATATATATATATATATATATATATATATATAGTGTGTGGCACCATAATATTATTGTTTTTTAATCCTATTCTATTTTTTAATCCTATTCTGTGATTTGCACACGTCATAACAAAAAGGTCCTAGTGTTAAAATTGACAAATTAAACAGTAACGGTTCTCTTGGTGGATAAAACAGGTTCCGCGTTCTCGTTTCATATTGTGCTCACTTGAATATCCATCTGCTGACCCCACTGGGATAACATTTACTCTAAAACTCTTTATTCTGAGTGCTTCATCACCTATATGTTTGGTTGCATACATATCATATGTTGGTTGCATACATATCATATGTGGTGATCTTTTTAAGGCTTACCATATATATATATATATATATATATATATATATATATATATTATATATATATATATATATATATATATATATATATATATATATATATATATATATATATATATATATATATATATATATATATGGTAAGCCTTATAAAGATAACCACATTAGCTATACGGTGATCCCCTCTTATACGCCCCCTCGACAACGGCCACCTGGATTATGCGGCCACATGTTCATTGTCCGCACACACACATACAGACAAACATACAGACATACACACGCACACTCACTCACTCACTCACTCACTCACTCACTCACTCACTCACTCACTCACTCACTCACTCACTCACTCACTCACTCACTCACTCACTCACTCACACACACACACACACACACACACACACACACACGGGAGAGAGAGACAGAGAGAGAGAAGGCGGGAAGGAGGGACACAGGCAGACAGACAAAGAAAGAGCCAGACAAACAGACAGAAAAACAGAGACACACAGACAGGCAGACCGACAGACAGAGGGAGACAGGCAGACAAAAAAAGACAGAAAGATAGACAGACAGATAGATTGGCAGGTTCAGTCAGTCAAACAGACAGATCAGTTTAGCTACCGGTCTAGTCATGTTTGCGTGATCACGTGATCGAGCGTTATTGTGACCATGCGTAAACATGGCTGTGTGGCTGAGTGGATCCTGAGTGTACCTTGCTCGAAGTTGGTTATTTGTCGTCCATTGTGGACAAGATTTTATATAAATTACCAGAAAATCAACTAATTAATTTGTCGGAGTATAACAACTAATACAAATGTTGCATCAGTTATCCTAAATGTTCCCTTTTATATTTCGTATCATTTATGGTTTTAGCCAAACGAAATCCGTGGAGTATGTTGTGTATTGTCGGAATCGATTGTCGGTTGGTGTGGTGCAGTCTAAATTGAGAACCGCAAAACAACTTCCATATCGAGCTTATGCATAAACGTGTTGCTACACTGTCGATAAGGTCAAAGGTGCATGAATAAGCTGTGACGTTATTGGCGGGAGCTCGACTTAATTGAACTTAGTGGGTGTCAGTCACTTTTTTACGAAAGGTGACTTGTACTTAACTACCCATCTCAAAGTCAACATAGTAATTGTTATTGCATACGTATTATATAAGGAGTTTAATGACTGCGCGGTTCTCTCGCTGTCATGGTATAACTCTAACATTGTCTGGGATATGATGAAAACACACATCGGAAAGTAAGGCAATATATTTAGCAAAAATCATGAAAAAGGTGGATAGACGCTGTACATGTATTAATCGTCCGAGAACGCCAGCACACATTTGATAATAAAACATGAATAAACTGAGTTTTAACTGCCGGGTGCAACTGATCTATCTTCAATTGTATGTATTCAGCCTCGATATATAAAAAGCGTCTGCTTCATGAAAATAATACAACACGAATCTGCGATGTAGGTATCCAGGACAATGCGTATGTCCATAGGCACTCTCATCCCGGCTCGGGTTGCTTGAAGTCTTGAACTCAGAACTTCTCTGACGGGCAGGGTTGGACAAAACATTGTCGTTCATCTACTTCAAGTTTGGGCAACTTTCTGCTACAGTTGCTTTCGGCCAAGATCGCAAAGTCCATACGCAAACATGGACTGTTTCTTAGACAATGGGTCAATACATCCGGACTAATGCGTAGTTTAGAGATTGTGATGTTGAGCATTCAAAATTGATTTCTAGGACTTTTCAGCCGGAGAAAACTGACGTGACTCGGCTGTCCGGTTCTGATGTTTACAACCGAGTATATCAACAGGTGTCGCCACTATTGCGATTAGTTATTCCCACGACACACGGTGAACCCAAAACCGCAACCCAATCGTGCGCAATGCCACACATTGCGTCACTTGTGCGAATTTATACGACAGCCCCTACGTGGTGGCTCTATTAGGGATTGTTATTATGAGTTAGGGATTGTCAATCACTGACGCCAAATTGAGACCCCGGTGAGATCGTTACGTTTGCTCACTGTGATAGCGTTTGAGGTTGATTCAGTGGAGATACATCCCAATCTTGGTTCCACCCCAAGTGGCGGACACCCGCGTATAGGTCACCCCGTCGCGTCAAGGGCGGGTGTTTCGAAGTATCTCGCCGTTATGAGAGGATGGAACAAAACGAGTGTCGTGACGACGATAAACAAGAGGCAGACCCAGAAGAAGAGCCGATCGCAAACCGTCGCTACACGCACCCAATCCTTCGAATAGTTCGGCTTCGTGTAGCCCACACCTCCACCGCCCACACCGGATCCCCTCCCGCCGGTAGGAAGCGAAACCCGTCGACCGTTGGGCACGCCGGTGCCGCGAACCTTGGCGAACGTGTCCGGCGTGAACTGGTCGTCCTCGGCAAGGTCGTACATGTCGTCGGCGTCGACGCCGCTCGCGCGTATCGCCGTCGGGCGGTCACGTGACGCCGACGCGGCGGCGCGTGACTCGGCGGGCGCCGTCTGACAGTTGCACATACAGAGGATGCGCGCCGTGTAGACGATGAAGACCTTCTTCGCCCAAGGCGGCACCGGCTTCTCGCGCATGCTGTACAGGTTGAGCACAAACACCGTCGTCACCATCGCCATTGTCGTGATGGCCATCGTGCATGATAGGTAGATCCCTGCAACGACAAACACACCATTACATTACACAATTGAGCTATTCATTGTGTGACCGGTTAGTTGCTTAGCAAAAACTCTGTAAAGCGATAAAAAAAACGGCTGCCGACCACATGCCTCAAGTTGTATATTTCGCTGAAATGTTCGTTTCAAAATATTTCGTTGTGACAAAAAGTCAGAAAAAATTGTTAAAGGCCATATCCTGGAATAAGATCTCCGACCTTTCATAACAAAACAACAAGCCCTTTCAAATGATGATTTTGCCAAAATATTTAAATACCGTATAAAAGTACATTTCACAAATAAAAGCTTTTAAATTTGCCATTTTACGGAAACTCATGAGGATGCCTGGTTTGGACTTGGTGCTCTAGCAAGACGTCACTCATGGTTTTGGCGAAATCTAGAGCAAGGCAGTCGCGCGGTGTCTTATAAATAACGCTGAGAACGCTGGTGATGTCTCGAAAACATACGTCTTTTCTAAGCCGGCACCGCGACAGTTCACGTTAATTGTCAATTTATAAAATGTTTCATAAACATTGTGATTTCGGGGTAGTCGTTATATTGCATATGTTTTCAGAGATATTAGATATTTTGGCAAAACGATTAAGACACCGAAACGTATTAGGTATACCAGTGTATGTGTGATACAACACGGCAACGCGGTTATTATCGTAAAAGTATTTCCAGTTATGAACGTTTTTCATGTGTTTGCCATGTGCCTGGTTGCGCTTCACTGCGGTTCTTTCACATCTGAATGTATACATATATTGTAAAATGTCAAATACAGTGGCCTTTTATTAAATGTGTACCTGTCGTTCAAAATTAGTAAGTATTAGGCGAAATAGCATAATAGTCTCTTTGCATACCAGACTACCGGAAAAGGAGCAGGAGAATAACAATCGATAGTAATCATTCATACCGTCGATACATTGTTTCTTCAGAAAACAGGGAAACATGCAATGTGAGGCAGCGTCAAGTTAAGGAATATATTACGCTAAAATCGATCGATGTCAACGCCCCGGGTAGGTTTATACACCATCATAACTATTTCAGCACGTCCATAGCGCTGTCACATACTACACGCATGCGCACACCACGACATGCAATGCTATTTCTATGCACAACGCGACGTCGGACTTTCGTGCGCAAGACATCGTGTATTTTACAGATCGTGCGCATCGTACCGGACATTTCCACGAAACGAGAAGCAAGTAGACTCTCACCCAACAAAGGCACGTGGTCGGAAGTGCGCGGTATCGTGTCTGCGACGTTCAACAGAAACAACCGGAAGCTGAGCAGCGCGGCGACTCCTATGTGCACCTTCTGCGACGGCGTGCAGAAGAAGATCGAGAGGAGAACGGCGGAGGTGAGGATGCCGGGCAGGATGACGTTCATGATGTAGAACGTGTGTTTGCGCTTGATGTAAATGGAGAACTCGACGAAGGCGAAGCGTTGGTCGGGACAGCAGGCGAAGAAGAACTCGTCGCGGTTCACCTTCGTGTTCAGCACCTGCCACTCGCCGTTCTTCTCGTACGTGTCCTTGTTTATCTCCTCCTGGCGGACAACGAACATTGCTACCGTGAAGGTTTCGCCACCTGGTGGTGACGACATTAACATATGGATCCACTACGTCAGAGTTTGCTTAGTCAAATGTGCTTACTAAAATGGCCGTCACCAAAGAGAGTTTTTTTGGTACTGAGCACAATGTTTTGTATTTGAGACTAAACAGTTCAAGCATGAAGGAGGGAGAGGGAGAGGGAGAGGGAGAGGGAGAGGGAGAGGGAGAGGGAGAGGGAGAGGGAGAGGGAGAGGGAGAGGGAGAGGGAGAGGTAGAGGTAGAGGGAGAGGGAAAGGGCGGGCGGGCGGGCGGGCGGGCGGGCGGGCGGGCGGGCGGGCGGGCGGGCGGGCGGGCGGGCGGGCGGGCGGGCGGGCGGGCGGGCGGGCGGGCGGGCGGGCGGGCGGGCGGGCGGGCGGGCGGGCGGGCGGGCGGGCGGGCGGGCGGGCGGGCGGGCGGGCGGGCGGGCGGGCGGGCGGGCAGCCGGGCAGGCAGGAGGAGAGAGAAAAAATTAGATAGAGAAACAACAGTTAGAGAGAGGGAAGTAGCGCGGAAATCCACGCAACACATACAAACGGAAGAGGTAAAGTGCCACAGTTTGACAGAGGACATTCTCGTCCTAGAATGACGCGCAATAACGCAACGCCACAGTGTGAACGTCAGAACAACCTTGTTTGTCGTCATGTTCATCTTCGACGTGTAGTACGACCACGCTCCAAACGTCAGATCGCATTTCTGTTCATCGAACGGGTAGTAGGTAATGTCTATCTGACACATGGTCTTGAAGATTCCGCCCGGCTCCCAGCGAAGTGAACCGTCCGGCCGAAGCACAGCTTGGAATTCATTGTAGCTCTCGTATATCGTCTCGGCCCTGTGGGAATGACGCAAACGCCTACATTCACGGTTCAAGGAGAATACCACAGGTGCTTGTGTATTGATATGCTGTTAATCGTGTGACTTGTAAAACGCACATTAGCATGTGTCGGCGCTGTTTTTACGCGCCTTGCATAGCTGCGGGAGTGGTCTGAGTTAGGTGATGTGTTGCTGATGGGCCGTGATCAGAGAACAGTGATTACAGAGGCGTGTGCATGTAAGGACGTTAGGTGGAGATATCCCGTGTGTGCATGGGTAGACTTTAGGTGGTGATATCCCGTGTGTGCATGGGTAGACGTTAGGTGGAGATATCCCGTGTGTGCATGGATAGGCGTTAGGTGGTGATATTCCGTGTGTGCATGGATAGACGTTAGGTGGTGATATCCCGTGTGTGCATGGATGGATTTTAGGTGGTGATATCCCGTGTGTGCATGGATAGGCGTTAGGTGGTGATATCCCGTGTGTGCATGGATAGACGTTAGGTGATGATATCCCGTGAGTGCATGGATGGACGTTAGGTGGTGATATCCCGTGTGTGCATGGATGGATGTTAGGTGGTGATATTCCATGTGTGCATGGATGGACGTTAGGTGATGATATCCCGTGTGTGCATGGATGAAAGTTAGGTGATATCCCATGTGTGTTTGGATAGACGTTAGGTGGTAATATCACGTGTGTGCTTGTAGAGACGTTAGGTGATGAGATCCCGTGTGTGCATGGTTGGACGTTAGGTTGTATCCCGCATGTATAGTGGTGTGGCCATAAATACCGTAGCGGTCACCGAGATAACATTATTGCTTCATGGGCATGTACTACGACGATCTCTTAACCACAAGGATGTGTTCGTAGGTTAACATTCTGTGGATACCCTTAGCGAGAAGGAACTGGATAATAGGTTATTTCTGTGATCAATGAGTTATTAGGTCATGTTCTTATCGATCATATTATACTCTGAGTCGATTACATCTTATACAAAGTGTACGTGTTAGCCACTTAACTACCAGAACATTTCATGTGCATATGCCGTGTGACAATCACTTATTTAAAAAGTCATATTTGTGCATAGACATTCGATGAGATTCAAGAACGACAAGTGCAAGCATCATGATTACGTAACAGCCTAGCGTGACACTAGTGGAAGTCGCATGTGCTTGGCCGACGAGCGGGAAAGTACGGAATGATTATGGAATGCAATAAATTATATTATCAACAGTTCACGATTTATTCCGATAGGTCACTTAGTGCCATGTATTGTGTATGTGTGTGTGCAGGTTACGAGCAAACATTGACGACAACAGATTTGTATAAATATGAGTGGGTGGCCCGGAAGGTATGCACGACACACAAGCGCCGTAGGTTGATGGTTATGAATGACTAACACTAAGAGACGATATGTAATATATCATATGGTCATAACTCACAGATACAGAGACATTATAATGAAACACACACGCACAAATATACTCAGCAGCACGTACTCGCACGCGCGCCTGCACGAATTCCTGAATACTAGACATGCACACAGACACACACACACACACACACACACACACACACACACACACACACACACACACACACACACACGCACGCACGCACGCAAGCACGCTCGCGCACATACGCACGCAAGCACGCGCGCGCACACACACACGCACAGGCACGCACACGCACACACACGCACAGGCACGCACGCGCACGCACACGCACACGCACACGCACACGCACACGCACACGCACACACACACACACACACACACACACACACACACACACACACATACACAATTGCACAAAACTGCATTTAGGAGGTTTGCAAATACCAAAAAATCCAATGAATACATATCTGAATGTAGGTGCGCGAATTAAGTATCCATTTGTAATAACATATATGTTTGAACATATCACGTGATATGTGTCTGACCCTTTTTATGGTGGATGGACACTGATTATATCCACTTCTCTGATGTATAGGATTTGTTATGTTTACAAAGCCCCTTAGGACTCACTGAGACAGAACCGCAACTAATACACGTTATTCCAACCGTTTATTTCGTTCTAATGGCCGGACGTGACAGGTCAGCATTAACGGGATCTCGTCCAGACTGATGACCGACTAACACGTCAGCGCTGTGCCACGTTAGCCCGAGACGCGACGTTGAGAATGAATATAAAAATACGCACCCATTAATTATGGCAAATTCCGGCTTCCACAGCGTACTGCCGTCGATCACAATTTCCGTGAGGTCGCTTATTTCCTTGTCCCATGTCAACCGTTCATCTTTCCAGTCCTGCGAAGCAGAGCGATCGTAAAGTGAGTTGCTAAGCGACGACGAAAATCGTAAAACAATAGTACATAGGCGATACTATCCTGCCTGCACCCGCTACTGAAACAATAAAACAAAGGATCAGTTACTTTCTTTACAGTGGCGCCGTGTATGGAATTGAGCAGAGCTCAATTCCCTCCAGACGGAAAATGGAATGCATAGCGCATCGCAAATAAATGTATAACAATATAAATGTTGCCGAAGCCATTTCACCATGGACAGTATGAACATAGGACAAGACGAGTGGATATCGACGCCCCGGAGGTGATACTGTTACAAGGCGACAACGCTAGCAAAATACCATATAATTATAGATATCTCTTAGTATCACGAATTGTTGCGCGCTGCTCATGTGTATAATTGTCCAGGTCGTCAATCACCTTCAACCATATCTTAATATTACTTCACGAACATCACATTGCTAAATACACTGCATTGCCATACAGTGCGCATCGCCCGTGATGAAAACCTGAGGAAGTATTGTAAAATAGTCTGTATGTAACGCATTTTATTTTAGTGAAATTTCTAAATTCCCACAGCTGAAATATTGTTATCAAATCCCGAAGCGAGAACAGTACTGGTCTAGAGTTTCTTTGACTATGACACTCTGTTTCCTCGACATATACATATGCATGAATATGTCAACTCATATACTGGTTTCGCTTATTCCTTTCGATCCACAGTTACACGTGTAGCAACTGATCATACTTTGCACCGCGCTGATGTAATACTGACATTCGTTACTACACCAAAACCAATTCGGGATGAATAGGCATTGGTGACGTCATGCGATCTGTCACAATGGCGCTGTCCGTGAAATATAAATCACGTGTGTCCAACAAGGTTATATTAGTAGACTGCTCGCATAATAGTCTTATAATAGCTAACCTTTCGCATACTACTGTTGACTGTAGCTACTGACGGTTAGTTATAATTAATTCATATGGATACATATGGCCAGAAAATATTCCTTTTGTTTACCCTCATCTGTGAGCAAAAAGGCTACCGTAAAACATACATTATCATATCCGTGTGCTTACAAACATAACATACATTATCATATCCGTACACTCGCGTTAATAATGTTTAAAACACAAAATAACAAAACGTCAAAATTCAAACAGATTAAGACTTGTCTTCACAAATTTGCCACCAGAACAAATATGATAACAAATATTGGTTAATTAATCATTAGAAAAATAAACATAAACTGATCAAAACAATACAGCAACCAGCTGTCGTACGCAGCAGGTTGGGTAAACGTTCAAGTCGCAACAAAACATCAATAATATGATTATCAATCAATACAGTCGTATTGTATGGCGCTGGTCTCTGAAGACGCATCTATCAACTGAGTCTCCGGGCGTCAGGCTGGAGTATTGTGATAACCCACTGCGAGGGAGATATGTCTTCGATATTGTCAGAGAATTGCAAGCATTTCCTTCGCTATAACAAAGCGACAGT
>OZ024859.1:21240687-21270687 GCA_964017155.1 Oasisia sp. SBJ-2009
CGTCTCGTGTTATTTAGACGAACCCGTACTGTTTCGCTGGAGAGACAGCAGGCTGACGGACCGGAAGCTGTTGCAATCAGCTCGCCACACGTTGCGGTCTGTGGCAGCTGATATGTCGAAGACACAGACAGGAAAGACAGACACGAAACGGGATCAAGACTGTGCAATTGACTCTTGGCAATTAAATAAACATCGGCCAACACGTACCAATATTTAACGTTGCGCAGTGGTGGAAATTCGGAGACTTTCGCTAATGTAATAGGCGCTTAAGGATGGTACAACTCCGGGGGTTGTTTCAGCTAGGTAGTGAACTCGTAAGGGTGGTGCCATTTCAGACACTATTTCACCAAGGCAATAAGGTCTTAAGAAAATTCAATCATTACGAAAATCCATTGTTAAAATGAGGAGCTTTTTCAACGTGATGGAATATGTTGCCGTATCACCGATAGCATTATTTTTTCGACACACAACCGGAATTGTCACGATGACGCGTCTTGTTGACAGTTGTCAGCATATAAATAAGATAAGTTCTTATATAGCGCAGTATCCAGTCCTCAGGACCGTTCAAAGCGCTTTACACTTTACTTCCCTGGCAGACCTGTTCACTCAGACACCTTCTAGGATTCTCTGAGAAGCATTCAGCCATATGCTACAATTAATGCGAGAAGGCTGCTCGTACACATATCCACCACTGTCTATTGCCAGGTACTCATTTATACAGCGAGTGAGTGAACTGGAGCAATGTAGGGTGAAAAAACTTGCCCAAGGTTTTAACACCGCAGCGCAGGATTCGAACCAGGGTTCTGTTAATCGATATTCCAAAGCTGTACCCCTGGGCCTTTGCGCTCTACAAAGATTGCTGACCAGGAAAGAATTCGATCTTAAAGAGCAGTGTTGAGCTTATGAGCTCATGCGAATGTCGGGAAAAAAGTCCCGAAGTGTTGTACTCTTCCAGGTGTTTCGTTGGTTTGACCGTGTTTGATGTGGCATGGATTATTCTTCTGAAGACCTCATTGAAAGAAAATAAAAACCCGTAAAAAGCACGTGTTTTCAACGATCGCGCCCGGTTGACTTACAGGGCAGGACTTATCTGGGCCATCTGTAATTCTAATACAAATGCGAGAACAAATATTGAACTTACCAAAATTAACAGCCCTGTCGTTGTCAGAACTTGACTTCGTATGTTCTGGAAAGAGAACAATAGAAACAGTCATGTAAAATGTGAAGAAAACTGACGTATGACCGGTGTATTGATATGTAATGCATATTAATATAAACCATGATATCGTTCTCTACAAGGCCAGTCTAATGTATACAAATGTTATTTTTATCCATTACGTTTATACAGTTATGTATTCGGGTTCCGTTTACTGTGTTCACCGTTTCGTGTTATCAGCCATGTACGTGACTACACGCAATCACGAGCTTTCTATCCCTAATCATAATAACGTGGCAAATGTGTACGTGACCACTATAATGGTCGTTGCGTACGTGCCAACACGTACGAGACGCTATAGCGTCGCCGAATTAACGCATTGATGAGCCGTACTTACAATACCACTATATAAATCTCAAGACGCCGAGCCGAGGTCACTCTAAGGCGCTGCGGCTGAGCGTGAGTTCTGCAGCTGTTCTAGGAATGAGCACAGCGTCCTGGGTGTCCGCGGTACATCCCACTCGGGTCGATACGTTAGCAGTGGTCAGACCCCATTTTATCTCATTTATGTGGTCGTTATAATTTCGTGGACAGAACATTTCGCCACAGATTTTCATTTCTTCTTTCATGAAACATTATTTAACTGAACTCGTGTAGGCAGAAATCACTGTCATACTTCATTTTTTAGAAAAATCCACCTTAGCTGATAGCCCTCATTTTTTTCAAATCGGCTGATGGATATTTCAATATTTGTGCGCTCTGCAAAATAGCCACTGTGTGAATATAGGCGACTGATAAGCGTATATTCATTGCTACCTCGCGAAAGACCTATTGCAGCGGTATATTCAGTAGTCAGTTCACCAATGTGTCCCATGTAAGTGTTTGACAAAATTCACACACATCACATTAAAACGGTATTTTCATTGGGACTCTTGCAATGGCGGACGCACACTAATTGTGGTCTTGCGGCGGCAAACCAACTGATCTATTTTATACTATTTTAACGAGTTGTAATTTGTTTGTCATTGTGTATGTTCCATTTATAATAATATAGTTTGCTAAAAAAAATTATGCATTTATTTATCTATTCATATTAGAGAACATTTACAGTTTTATCGTTTTAATTTTACTAGACATTCTAATTAGTAACACTTTCATATATTTTTATGCTTTCATAAATAGTTTTACTAACATACATTAATTAATTTGTTATCAACCATAATGTTTTTGTTGTACTATTCAGCCGCTTTGGCTGCCAGTGAAGTGGATAAACTTATAAACTGACAAATCTATACGCACCAACTCCTGGATCTGAAGGAGGGAGAACTGGACGTTCACGGACACGGTCTGGGACGAGTTGAGCACGGGTCGGGCCGACGGGTTGTAGTCCCGGAAGAGGTACTCGAGCAGCACCTCCTCGTCCGACCGGCGCCGGTACCGCAAGGCCGTCGCACAGTCTACAAGACACGCGCAGACGGAGACGACGGTAATAATAATAAGATGCATTTGTATAGCGCCCGAATCAATAGTGTTGCTCTCAGGCGCTTTGCATAAATGTTCAAATAGTAGCTAAAATGTGATGATAAATTATTATTATTAACATATATATATATATATATATATATATATATATATATATATATATATATATATATATATATATATATATATATATATATATATATATATATATATATATATACAGACTTGTGTGATGAAAGCCAAATCGTTTACGTCATTGGCGCATTGTTGAAAAAAGCAAGGATTTGCGGAGTCTTCGCTAATAATTGTGATAGTGACGTAAGCAATCCGCGACGTACAGGATACATCAAAAACCATTGGACATACATAGGATGTTCGAATGTGCGTGCGCCTGTGACGTAAGCGGTTTACGTCACTGGCGCATAAGTCTCAAGATGGCAGCGCCGGGAATCCAACATGGCGTGTTTCTGGTACAATTACACTATAATTAATTGTTTATTAACGAGCTTTGTGCACAATTACTAGGCACAACCAATATAGTATTAAGATGTAAGTAAATGCTGTGAGTCTCTCACTGACTGGAGTATCCCTTTAACAGCGAAACACATCCATAAATAGTTAATGTGTGTAGGAATGAAGGACCTATGCAACGGACGAAGAACCTGGTGATGCGTCCTCGGTAAATTGAGGTTAGGCGACTACAGGAAGAAGCATAGAGATGCTAAGAAGAAAAACAGACGCAGCAGAGGCGAAATAGGAAATGAAAGAAGCACACGCCAGTACTTAAAACGGTATAACTTGTCCATGGTATTTCATAGTCCGCTGTCATTTCCTTTAACTCATATAAAATGGTCGATGTGTTGTGTAATATATAAGATAAGAAAGTGAGGTTAGTGCAGTGGTACATGGTAAGATATAAACGTAATTATCAACGTAAGTGTGTTCCTTTGGCGGCCATGTTCGATACGCATGGATCCCAGATGAATATTGAGAAGATGAACTGATATGGGTTTGAGCTGCTACGATAAAGTTGATCTCCATGGTAGGTTGGAAGGAATTGCAGCTGGGGGAATACTTACCTCAGAAAAACGGTAACTAGTAATGTGTCGGAAATACAACATCATGAACGCACGGGGTACGTGACCAAATACAATGAAGTCGATGTCGGGGAAATTGAAAAGGAATGTGTTGAGCTCTTCAAGTTAAGCCAACAAAGCGGTGTCATCTCGAGGATTGCAGCTACAGGGGAGGCAGGTGTGCGGGGAAAAATGGGATAAAAAGATTGCATTGGAGAGACAGGAAAGAGGATTGGTAGGCAGACGAGTGTCAAAGGTGGATTGTTGAGGATTCGCAGGGATGGGCCAGGTGACGTGGAGGGGATTGGTGAAGATCTACATATGAAGGGAGCAGATGGAGCAGAGAGAAGGAAGACGAACGTGTGTGTGTGTGTGTGTGTGTGTGTGTGTGTGTGTGTGTGTGTGTGTTTGTTTGTTTGTTTGTGTGTGTGTGTTTGTGTGTGTGTGTGTGTGTGTGTGTGTGTGTGTGTGTGTGTGTGTGTTTGTGTGTGTATGTGTGTATGTTTGTGTGTGAGCGTGCGTGCGTGTGTGCGCGTGTGGGTGTGTGTGGGTGCGCGCGTGTGTGCGTGTATATGTGTGGGTGCGTATGTGTGTTTTATGTGTTTGTGTGTATGTGTTTGTATGCGCGTGTGTGTATGTGTATGTGTATATGTGTGCGTGCGTGTGTGTATGTGCGTATGTATGTGTGTCTGTGGGTGTTTGTGTGTGCGCGTGTGTGTGAGTGTGAGACACGCACACGCACACACCCACACACACACACACACACACACACACACACACACACACACACACACACACACACACACACACACACACACACGCACACACACACACACACACACAGTCATGATACATTTGTCTGCAAGCATGTTCCCTAATCAAAGGTAGATTATCAGTAGTGATCTGGTTATGTAACCGCCTTTCATCTGTCCTAAGCCACTCCGTACTGCACTCGGCGCATGTCGCGCGCAGGTCGCTAAGGACAGAACGCCAACTCTGCGGCGCGACGCGAATAAAGAGTACATACCACAACGTTACAGGCCCACACTTACCGGCGGTTAGAGAGAGCAGCCCCGTCACTATCCAGACGTGCACGTTCAGTTTGTCGTAATACATGGCGCTCGTCCGCCTGCGCATCCAACGGCAATGCACGCCACTTAGACGAGCCGACGCATCAGAATCCACGCGGTCGCGCTTTCGTTCGCGTCCTTTCGAGTCCGTTGTTTTTGTCGTTGATACTGCATCACGCGAAGTCACAACATCACATGTGTCGTGTGGTTATGTACGTAGAATGTTCACTGGCGTGGCGTGGCGTGGCTTGGCGCGGCCGCCGTCAATGACACCGGGTCCGAGTGAAGCGCTGTTTACGTTCGGGTTGGCCGGTAGCACTGGCGCTGTGCTCGCGTTGATTCGCCGGCAGACGTTCCATCACTGCCTTGCCCAGCTGGGACGCTCGCTGCCCGGGCCGGCGTATTGCGTGCGATCGTGTGCATCACTAGCCTAATCATACAAACTTGCCGCCGGCCGAGGTGTTAGCGGCGCGAGGCGTCGCGAGAATAAAGATGCGCGGCGCGGTAAATGGCGGGTATATTCGTTGCAACGTAGTCGTCTGCGTAGATTCGCCGTTAGCCGTGGGTTAAGTAAACAGCCGGCTGATCTGCGTGGCTGGCAGCGAAGTCTGTACACACACGCGTTCTGCTTCAATTAGACTCACCAACTGGTCAAATCAACAAGGTCCTGTTGCTGCTGTTGTTGTTGCTGGCGTTGCTGTTGCTTTTCACTCGCTACATGCGAAGCAAGCCGCATAGCACCAGCATATGCGAGCCGAAGTATCAATCTGGTTTCTTCGTTTCTTTGCACGGGTCGTTCGTGGAAGCGTCAGCCATCTGCAAATGTGAAAGCAAGCATTGACGTGACGAAGGCAACATTACTTCACTTTCAGAATTAGCCACGACGAGTAGAGAGTATTTCACTGGTGCGTCCCGTCTTGTAGATCTGGTGCAATCAGAAAAAAACGCGTAGCTTTCGTCTATTCTCATCAATCAATCCGACAACTCCAGCGCGTGATTAATGACTTTAATATGCGTGAAAACAGAATTGTTCATTGGCTAGGTGTCGTCGACACCTGGCCCCCGGGGTCGTGCCAAAACAACACGACGATGTGTGCGCGAAACATTACACGAACAGGGTTTATGTAGCGTTTTGTGTGTGTTTAACATGATACGTATAATGAATGATATTGCGAGTGTGAAACTGTAGTATAGCGTTCCACGCAGTGTCGTTGATATGAATTGATGCATCTTGCAATGATCTGATTAATCGTAGAATTTATATACGCCTATGAAATAACGAGTAGAATTAAACATATGTATATAATCAATAAAGGTTAGAAAAATGGTAGAACATCTCTCTCTCCCTGATTCCTTGCCTCTGCCTCTGCCTCTGCCTCTGCCTCTGCCTCTGCCTCTGCCTCTGCCTCTGCCTCTGCCTCTGCCTCTGCCTCTGCCTCTGCCTCTGCCTCTGCCTCTGCCTCTGCCTCTGCCTCTGCCTCTGCCTCTGCCTCTGCCTCTGCCTCTGCCTCTGCCTCTGCCTCTGCCTCTGCCTCTGCCTCTGCCTCTGCCTCTGCCTCTGCCTCTGCCTCTGCCTCTGCCTCTGCCTCTGCCTCTGCCTCTGCCTCTGCCTCTGCCTCTGCCTCTGCCTCTGCCTCTGCCTCTGCCTCTGCCTCTGCCTCTGCCTCTGCCTCTGCCTCTGCCTCTGCCTCTGCCTCTGCCTCTGCCTCTGCCTCTGCCTCTGCCTCTGCCTCTGCCTCTGCCTCTGCCTCTGCCTCTGCCTCTGCCTCTGCCTCTGCCTCTGCCTCTGCCTCTGCCTCTGCCTCTGCCTCTGCCTCTGCCTCTGCCTCTGCCTCTGCCTCTGCCTCTGCCTCTGCCTCTGCCTCTGCCTCTGCCTCTGCCTCTGCCTCTGCCTCTGCCTCTGCCTCTGCCTCTGCCTCTGCCTCTGCCTCTGCCTCTGCCTCTGCCTCTGCCTCTGCCTCTGCCTCTGCCTCTGCCTCTGCCTCTGCCTCTGCCTCTGCCTCTGCCTCTGCCTCTGCCTCTGCCTCTGCCTCTGCCTCTGCCTCTGCCTCTGCCTCTGCCTCTGCCTCTGCCTCTGCCTCTGCCTCTGCCTCTGCCTCTGCCTCTGCCTCTGCCTCTGCCTCTGCCTCTGCCTCTGCCTCTGCCTCTGCCTCTGCCTCTGCCTCTGCCTCTGCCTCTGCCTCTGCCTCTGCCTCTGCCTCTGCCTCTGCCTCTGCCTCTGCCTCTGCCTCTGCCTCTGCCTCTGCCTCTGCCTCTGCCTCTGCCTCTGCCTCTGCCTCTGCCTCTGCCTCTGCCTCTGCCTCTGCCTCTGCCTCTGCCTCTGCCTCTGCCTCTGCCTCTGCCTCTGCCTCTGCCTCTGCCTCTGCCTCTGCCTCTGCCTCTGCCTCTGCCTCTGCCTCTGCCTCTGCCTCTGCCTCTGCCTCTGCCTCTGCCTCTGCCTCTGCCTCTGCCTCTGCCTCTGCCTCTGCCTCTGCCTCTGCCTCTGCCTCTGCCTCTGCCTCTGCCTCTGCCTCTGCCTCTGCCTCTGCCTCTGCCTCTGCCTCTGCCTCTGCCTCTGCCTCTGCCTCTGCCTCTGCCTCTGCCTCTGCCTCTGCCTCTGCCTCTGCCTCTGCCTCTGCCTCTGCCTCTGCCTCTGCCTCTGCCTCTGCCTCTGCCTCTGCCTCTGCCTCTGCCTCTGCCTCTGCCTCTGCCTCTGCCTCTGCCTCTGCCTCTGCCTCTGCCTCTGCCTCTGCCTCTGCCTCTGCCTCTGCCTCTGCCTCTGCCTCTGCCTCTGCCTCTGCCTCTGCCTCTGCCTCTGCCTCTGCCTCTGCCTCTGCCTCTGCCTCTGCCTCTGCCTCTGCCTCTGCCTCTGCCTCTGCCTCTGCCTCTGCCTCTGCCTCTGCCTCTGCCTCTGCCTCTGCCTCTGCCTCTGCCTCTGCCTCTGCCTCTGCCTCTGCCTCTGCCTCTGCCTCTGCCTCTGCCTCTGCCTCTGCCTCTGCCTCTGCCTCTGCCTCTGCCTCTGCCTCTGCCTCTGCCTCTGCCTCTGCCTCTGCCTCTGCCTCTGCCTCTGCCTCTGCCTCTGCCTCTGCCTCTGCCTCTGCCTCTGCCTCTGCCTCTGCCTCTGCCTCTGCCTCTGCCTCTGCCTCTGCCTCTGCCTCTGCCTCTGCCTCTGCCTCTGCCTCTGCCTCTGCCTCTGCCTCTGCCTCTGCCTCTGCCTCTGCCTCTGCCTCTGCCTCTGCCTCTGCCTCTGCCTCTGCCTCTGCCTCTGCCTCTGCCTCTGCCTCTGCCTCTGCCTCTGCCTCTGCCTCTGCCTCTGCCTCTGCCTCTGCCTCTGCCTCTGCCTCTGCCTCTGCCTCTGCCTCTGCCTCTGCCTCTGCCTCTGCCTCTGCCTCTGCCTCTGCCTCTGCCTCTGCCTCTGCCTCTGCCTCTGCCTCTGCCTCTGCCTCTGCCTCTGCCTCTGCCTCTGCCTCTGCCTCTGCCTCTGCCTCTGCCTCTGCCTCTGCCTCTGCCTCTGCCTCTGCCTCTGCCTCTGCCTCTGCCTCTGCCTCTGCCTCTGCCTCTGCCTCTGCCTCTGCCTCTGCCTCTGCCTCTGCCTCTGCCTCTGCCTCTGCCTCTGCCTCTGCCTCTGCCTCTGCCTCTGCCTCTGCCTCTGCCTCTGCCTCTGCCTCTGCCTCTGCCTCTGCCTCTGCCTCTGCCTCTGCCTCTGCCTCTGCCTCTGCCTCTGCCTCTGCCTCTGCCTCTGCCTCTGCCTCTGCCTCTGCCTCTGCCTCTGCCTCTGCCTCTGCCTCTGCCTCTGCCTCTGCCTCTGCCTCTGCCTCTGCCTCTGCCTCTGCCTCTGCCTCTGCCTCTGCCTCTGCCTCTGCCTCTGCCTCTGCCTCTGCCTCTGCCTCTGCCTCTGCCTCTGCCTCTGCCTCTGCCTCTGCCTCTGCCTCTGCCTCTGCCTCTGCCTCTGCCTCTGCCTCTGCCTCTGCCTCTGCCTCTGCCTCTGCCTCTGCCTCTGCCTCTGCCTCTGCCTCTGCCTCTGCCTCTGCCTCTGCCTCTGCCTCTGCCTCTGCCTCTGCCTCTGCCTCTGCCTCTGCCTCTGCCTCTGCCTCTGCCTCTGCCTCTGCCTCTGCCTCTGCCTCTGCCTCTGCCTCTGCCTCTGCCTCTGCCTCTGCCTCTGCCTCTGCCTCTGCCTCTGCCTCTGCCTCTGCCTCTGCCTCTGCCTCTGCCTCTGCCTCTGCCTCTGCCTCTGCCTCTGCCTCTGCCTCTGCCTCTGCCTCTGCCTCTGCCTCTGCCTCTGCCTCTGCCTCTGCCTCTGCCTCTGCCTCTGCCTCTGCCTCTGCCTCTGCCTCTGCCTCTGCCTCTGCCTCTGCCTCTGCCTCTGCCTCTGCCTCTGCCTCTGCCTCTGCCTCTGCCTCTGCCTCTGCCTCTGCCTCTGCCTCTGCCTCTGCCTCTGCCTCTGCCTCTGCCTCTGCCTCTGCCTCTGCCTCTGCCTCTGCCTCTGCCTCTGCCTCTGCCTCTGCCTCTGCCTCTGCCTCTGCCTCTGCCTCTGCCTCTGCCTCTGCCTCTGCCTCTGCCTCTGCCTCTGCCTCTGCCTCTGCCTCTGCCTCTGCCTCTGCCTCTGCCTCTGCCTCTGCCTCTGCCTCTGCCTCTGCCTCTGCCTCTGCCTCTGCCTCTGCCTCTGCCTCTGCCTCTGCCTCTGCCTCTGCCTCTGCCTCTGCCTCTGCCTCTGCCTCTGCCTCTGCCTCTGCCTCTGCCTCTGCCTCTGCCTCTGCCTCTGCCTCTGCCTCTGCCTCTGCCTCTGCCTCTGCCTCTGCCTCTGCCTCTGCCTCTGCCTCTGCCTCTGCCTCTGCCTCTGCCTCTGCCTCTGCCTCTGCCTCTGCCTCTGCCTCTGCCTCTGCCTCTGCCTCTGCCTCTGCCTCTGCCTCTGCCTCTGCCTCTGCCTCTGCCTCTGCCTCTGCCTCTGCCTCTGCCTCTGCCTCTGCCTCTGCCTCTGCCTCTGCCTCTGCCTCTGCCTCTGCCTCTGCCTCTGCCTCTGCCTCTGCCTCTGCCTCTGCCTCTGCCTCTGCCTCTGCCTCTGCCTCTGCCTCTGCCTCTGCCTCTGCCTCTGCCTCTGCCTCTGCCTCTGCCTCTGCCTCTGCCTCTGCCTCTGCCTCTGCCTCTGCCTCTGCCTCTGCCTCTGCCTCTGCCTCTGCCTCTGCCTCTGCCTCTGCCTCTGCCTCTGCCTCTGCCTCTGCCTCTGCCTCTGCCTCTGCCTCTGCCTCTGCCTCTGCCTCTGCCTCTGCCTCTGCCTCTGCCTCTGCCTCTGCCTCTGCCTCTGCCTCTGCCTCTGCCTCTTCTCTCTCCCTCTGCCTCTTCTCTCTCTCTTTCTCTTCTCTCTCTTTCTGTTATCTCTCTTCTCTCTCTCTTCTCTCTCCACCCTCACCCTAAATATAGTTTTCTTAAATACTAGTTGAGCCTGTCTTATTAAGTATAATATTAAACAAATCCATGAGGCCATATGCGACAGTTGTGTCCTTGTAATTGGCAATGTTCCTTTCAAATTGACTAATGTTACAGCCAGTACTTCTAACTTATGACGATACATTATGTTTAATAAGTAACCCAACCAAAATGCGTGTAATCATATCATTGCAAAAGCAAAACGTCTGAATGGCGCCGTTATATTCATCAACATTTGCAAAATGACAGACGGAAGCCTCTATTGACAAACTGTCAGCATGTCCGTATGCTTCATACTAACTCTAAGCCGAAAAAATGCGTACGATAACGTGCGTAAGAGCACACTAACTCTTTTTACGAATTTGCCGTCTGTTATAGCACGCATGCCAATTAATGTGTGCTCAAACACAGACACATTTGTCATCGCATATTTGAGCTGTCGATTTCCCCGTCACCGTACACGCCCACGCATTGACATCATGTCACGATTTTTTACAATATAGCAAATTTCGTCAAAATACCATCGATAACCCCTAAGTGACTATTCGTACCTCCCTTCACGATCGTGTGTGTGTGTGTGTGTGTGTGTGTGTGTGTGTGTGTGTGTGTGTGTGTGTGTGTGTGTGTGTGTGTGTGTGTGTGAGAGTGTGCGTGTGCGTGTGCGTGTGCGTGTGCGTGTGCGTGTGCGTGTGCGTGTGCGTGTGTTTGTGGCTTGTGTGTGGTGTGTGCAGGGGCAGGGGCAGGGGCAGGGGCAGGGGCAGGGGCAGGGGCAGGGGCAGGGGCAGGGGCAGGGGCAGGGGCAGGGGCAGGGGCAGGGGCAGGGGCAGGGGCAGGGGCAGGGGCAGGGGCAGGGGCAGGGGCAGGGGCAGGGGCAGGGGCAGGGGCAGGGGCAGGGGCAGGGGCAGGGGCAGGGGCAGGGGCAGGGGCAGGGGCAGGGGCAGGGGCAGGGGCAGGGGCAGGGGCAGGGGCAGGGGCAGGGGCAGGGGCAGGGGCAGGGGCAGGGGCAGGGGCAGGGGCAGGGGCAGGGGCAGGGGCAGGGGCAGGGGCAGGGGCAGGGGCAGGGGCAGGGGCAGGGGCAGGGGCAGGGGCAGGGGCAGGGGCAGGGGCAGGGGCAGGGGCAGGGGCAGGGGCAGGGGCAGGGGCAGGGGCAGGGGCAGGGGCAGGGGCAGGGGCAGGGGCAGGGGCAGGGGCAGGGGCAGGGGCAGGGGCAGGGGCAGGGGCAGGGGCAGGGGCAGGGGCAGGGGCAGGGGCAGGGGCAGGGGCAGGGGCAGGGGCAGGGGCAGGGGCAGGGGCAGGGGCAGGGGCAGGGGCAGGGGCAGGGGCAGGGGCAGGGGCAGGGGCAGGGGCAGGGGCAGGGGCAGGGGCAGGGGCAGGGGCAGGGGCAGGGGCAGGGGCAGGGGCAGGGGCAGGGGCAGGGGCAGGGGCAGGGGCAGGGGCAGGGGCAGGGGCAGGGGCAGGGGCAGGGGCAGGGGCAGGGGCAGGGGCAGGGGCAGGGGCAGGGGCAGGGGCAGGGGCAGGGGCAGGGGCAGGGGCAGGGGCAGGGGCAGGGGCAGGGGCAGGGGCAGGGGCAGGGGCAGGGGCAGGGGCAGGGGCAGGGGCAGGGGCAGGGGCAGGGGCAGGGGCAGGGGCAGGGGCAGGGGCAGGGGCAGGGGCAGGGGCAGGGGCAGGGGCAGGGGCAGGGGCAGGGGCAGGGGCAGGGGCAGGGGCAGGGGCAGGGGCAGGGGCAGGGGCAGGGGCAGGGGCAGGGGCAGGGGCAGGGGCAGGGGCAGGGGCAGGGGCAGGGGCAGGGGCAGGGGCAGGGGCAGGGGCAGGGGCAGGGGCAGGGGCAGGGGCAGGGGCAGGGGCAGGGGCAGGGGCAGGGGCAGGGGCAGGGGCAGGGGCAGGGGCAGGGGCAGGGGCAGGGGCAGGGGCAGGGGCAGGGGCAGGGGCAGGGGCAGGGGCAGGGGCAGGGGCAGGGGCAGGGGCAGGGGCAGGGGCAGGGGCAGGGGCAGGGGCAGGGGCAGGGGCAGGGGCAGGGGCAGGGGCAGGGGCAGGGGCAGGGGCAGGGGCAGGGGCAGGGGCAGGGGCAGGGGCAGGGGCAGGGGCAGGGGCAGGGGCAGGGGCAGGGGCAGGGGCAGGGGCAGGGGCAGGGGCAGGGGCAGGGGCAGGGGCAGGGGCAGGGGCAGGGGCAGGGGCAGGGGCAGGGGCAGGGGCAGGGGCAGGGGCAGGGGCAGGGGCAGGGGCAGGGGCAGGGGCAGGGGCAGGGGCAGGGGCAGGGGCAGGGGCAGGGGCAGGGGCAGGGGCAGGGGCAGGGGCAGGGGCAGGGGCAGGGGCAGGGGCAGGGGCAGGGGCAGGGGCAGGGGCAGGGGCAGGGGCAGGGGCAGGGGCAGGGGCAGGGGCAGGGGCAGGGGCAGGGGCAGGGGCAGGGGCAGGGGCAGGGGCAGGGGCAGGGGCAGGGGCAGGGGCAGGGGCAGGGGCAGGGGCAGGGGCAGGGGCAGGGGCAGGGGCAGGGGCAGGGGCAGGGGCAGGGGCAGGGGCAGGGGCAGGGGCAGGGGCAGGGGCAGGGGCAGGGGCAGGGGCAGGGGCAGGGGCAGGGGCAGGGGCAGGGGCAGAGCCGTGAATTCATGATTAGTACGACATTGTCAAGGATATTTACCAACTAAATAATATAACAACAAAATTGTATGACCACACACTGACATACAGCATCAAGTGAAACTGTATATACGTAACATAACGTTTTAATTATGCCGTAAGATATTCGATATTACTAGCGCAATCAAGATGCCAAATACTCAGTACTTACTTGAAGATTACTGACAAGGCTTTGATCGGGTGCAAGACGATTGACACACGCTCCGCTAGATTGATATTAATAATCTGACAACGTACTCTCAATGTGCTACCGTGTCCCACTTGAATTTGATAAATGAAAACGGCGATAGGAATCCCCAATGGTTCGCTGAATATTAAGTTGCGTTAACACTGCCACTTGACTCGGTGACAGAAAAGAAAAGGTCAAAGATGAGCGACGTAGTGAAATAGAAGACGTCTGCCGAATGACCAGATTGTTCAGCAGATAACCGAACAAATAGTCATGCGGTAAAGACAAAAGCACGAAACTTGGTACAAAGTTAGAACTTGCAAAGACAAAACAATATTACCCCGATGGATCACTAACTTTGCACTGGACGCCATTAGCAGCCATTTTGTAAATGGCTGCCAAATAAAATGTCCCTCTTATCATAGAAACTGCTCCACATAGACCTGCATTATTGAGTTTGTGATACATTTTTCTGAGGTATCGATTTGAACTATTATATATTTGACCATTCACATCCACTATATGTAAATATGGCAGCCTTCAATGCTAATATCCCTATATCTGATGAACTATGTTATCTAGAGAAATAATGTTAACATAAAAATATAGGTATGGAGACAGGTGATTTAAATTCAATAAAGTATTTTGATTTGACCTTCGTCGACGTACGAAGTGGCGTGCGTGCGTGCGTTCGTGCATTCGTGCGTGCGTGCGTGCGTGCGAGCGTGCGTGCGTGCGTGCGTGTGTCACACAATATAAATTTCCAGGGGTAACTATTTCAAATATTATACTTTTGGTCTGGTGGGCTTTCACGTCCGCCAATTCCATAGATGGCGGTAGTCAAAATAAAGGTTTCCATATATAAAGAACTGTTCCTCCCAGAGAAATTGTATCGATGCCCATATAAATGCATGTGGGCAGGGTTTTAAATTTAATCAAATATTTTGCATTTGTCCTTCGTTTAAATTGATATTCGCAATTATACAAAATGACAGCTCATAATTGAAAAAAATGTCCTTACCTGTGACGGTTGAACAAGGTCAAAGACTTAATAACTGAACTGAATTCGGTACCCCAGTCAGTATGTTTTGAGTTCACGATTACACGATTCATCAAAAGATGCAGTTATCTTTAGTCTTTAGCTTCAGTGCGTTCTCGCATAAAACTATGAATAACAGCTTCCTTGCTCTATTCCATTTGCATCCGATACACTTGGTATGTCGCACCCGCCCGTGGGACACGTATCGCGTTATTAGAGCAATATGCAACAACAATCCCTGGACTGATAAACAGTCATAGCCCGCGTGTAACAATCCGCTAAACCATGTCGAATGATTAACGAGATTGCACGGTCTGGCGTGGCTCCGCAAAGGTTACTGCGATATTAGGCGCACCTTGGGTTTACAAATCCCATGTAGGCGATTGTTCTTCACCGCTATCGCAACGACGCATTCACCAGACGCAGATGAATCAGGCACGGTTTGATTGAGCTCGGTCCCACGGCGAGCGCAGACGTAACGTCACAACGCCGCGTGACGTCACAGCGGCGCAAACGACCGCCACCAGCAGGGCAAGGCAAGGCAAATTACTGTTGAAGTTGTGAAACACGTAAGTAGGTATACAGACGGACGAAGGCATAATTGAAGTGCTGTAATTCGCTTACCGATGTGCAATTGATACAGAATACAGCGTCCGTGGTAGGTCCTAACGCTTGCAGCATTTGCGAAGCGGCTTGGGGGACAAGTATCGATCAGCCTTACAGCTGGCCCGATGAATGACACCGATGACGGGTTGACTTATACGTTTGGGTAATTGATATTATGTATAAATCTCGTGGCTTGGAGGCTCAGCAATTGTCATTTTTAATTGCGTTTGATTTACAGATTACAGATTACAGATTTACAGAATCCAGGCATTATTTGAAAATTAATTATGAAAACGGTTTGTTGCAGAATGTGTGGGGCAATATTAAGGGTTAAAGGTTATGACGTACTAGCCACCCGCTCTTTCCCATATATATATATATATATATATATATATATATATATATATCCCCCTCCCCCTCTCCGACTCTTTTTCTCTGTGTCCCCTTTCTACCCCTCTTATCCACCCCTCGTTATATATATCGGGCGTCTTTCCCCTCCTGCTCTCTGATCTACTTATCTATAAACACCCCCGAAGGAAAACAAACCCATAGTAAACGATTTATTTCATTTCTCCTAACAGATAAAGTCATTATCTTAATCAGTGCTCGTCTTAGAATCAGACAGTTATTTTCCAAGGTTACGGCTACGATTCAGCCTTTAATGTCATTGTTACGTTGATAGATGACCCTCTAGGTTGTCAAGCAATGTATCCCTTGATGCGCAATTGATGTCCATCCGTATTCGTTACAGCGCTAAGTGCTGCATAATACATATAAATGACCAGAGAAATGTACTGTTTTAAAGGTGACATCACATTTCAAGAAACTGTTATTGTAACGTCACTAATGATGCATTATATATAGCTAAAGCATCTGGATAAGTGTTGAAGATGACTCATCCAGTTATTTACTTGACGAAAGTAATCATTGTCACGCGGCCTTTGGGACGAACAGCTGTACTACTAAGCTGATTTGTCAGGTTTTTGCAGAGTAACATACTAAATGATCTGTCAAACTTCCTCCGCCTTCATCTGCGCGCCTTCGTCGCAACGAAGCTAATCGACAAAAACGATTACAAACTGCTGATCGTTACTGGTCTTGATTTATACACTTAAATGGTTTCGTCAATAGTGTTGCACACAAAGGTCACGTTGCCATTATATACTTAGACATTTTTATGGTATAAATTTATAAAGTATGCGATCTGCTAAACATTACGCTGATTGAAAAAACCCGAACGTTTGAAAGTTCAAAATATATGTGCAGATAAATTAAATGTTAACATTCTGTTGCTAAACTCATGTATTTCCAAGGACGTAGGCCCCATAAATGTTACCTTACGAACGAACTGTTTGGTATAAATACACACTTCATTAAGTACTTAATACGTATACATTATTTCAATAATTTGTTTGGCTTTCTCCGCATATTTCCGCTGCATCTCGCAGCCTTCTTCAGCTGACTGAAATTCACATGACCTACATCATGTGACACAAGCTGACGCATGGCATGCCTTGCGGGAGTTCCTGGCAAACGTCTCTGTTTAGTGACGGCTGCCTTGTGTATGTTAATGGTCTCTTTGGTGTGTCTCCTGTACCATGTTTATGTGTCTCCTGTACCAGTTTCTTTAAGATCTAAACACCTTACATCCCACATTGAACACTGGTGACCTGTGTTCAACTTGTGTTCACTTACTGCCGATAGGGTTGGCGACATGATAGGCGTTCTTTCATTCGTGTGCCCAGTGGTCTCGCTGTTTCCCTATGTAGTTTTGGCTGCAGTCCGGGCATTGGATGACACGTGCCATCCCACACTTTGCCGCATTGGCTGCAGTCCGGGCATTGGATGACATGTACCACCCCACAGTTTGCCGCCTTGGCTGCAGTCCGGGCATTGGATGACACCTACCACCCCACACTTTGCCGCATTGGCTGCAGTCCGGGCATTTGAAGACATGTACCACCCCACAGTTTGCCGCCTTGGCTGCAGTCCGGGCATTGGATGACATGTACCACCCCACAGTTTGCCGCTTTGGCTGCAGTCCGGGCATTGGATGACATGTACCACCCCACACTTTGCCGCATTGGCTGCATTCCGGGCATTGGATGACATGTACCATCCCACAGTTTGCCTCATTGGCTGCAGTCCGGGCATTGGATGACACCTACCACCCCACAGTTTGCCGCATTGGCTGCAGTCCTGCATCGGATGACACCTACCACCCCACAGTTTGCCGCTTTGGCTGTAGTCCGGGCATTGGATGGCATGTACCACCCCACACTTTGCCGCTTTGGCTGCAGTCCGGGCATTGGATGACATGTACCACCCCACACTTTGCCGCATTGGCTGCATTCCGGGCATTGGATGACATGTACCATCCCACAGTTTGCCTCATTGGCTGCAGTCCGGGCATTGGATGACACCTACCACCCCACAGTTTGCCGCATTGGCTGCAGTCCTGCATTGGATGACACCTACCACCCCACAGTTTGCCGCTTTGGCTGTAGTTTGGGCATTGGATGACATGTACCACCGCATCCTTTGCCGCTTTGTCTGTTTTGTTTTTTGGGTGCTCCGGAAGGGATTTCAATGTGTTGATTGGTTTGAGGTACACTGGTATGTCATAAGACTTGAAAATTCTTGCCAACTCAGGCAGCTTACTAATGTAGGGCAGACCTATGGCATGTGAATTTGTAATCTGTTGGTTTCTCTAGAGTTGACATTCTACTTATTTCTCCTTGCATGGTGTTGAAAATCCAAGGTTTGCAGCCGTTCGTTTTCAAGACCTTTTTGATGGATTTCACCTCTTTGATTTTGTCTTGATCTTGATATCAAGCATTCTGCCCTTTGGAAGTGTCCCCACCACAGACTGTTCGTGGTATAATGGGTGGTTTGATTCCCAGTTCAAATACTGGTCTCTGTGTGTCGCTTTCCGATATACCTTCACCTTTGTTGACCGTCGTCCTTCAGACATATGCATGCGTCTAGAAAAGCAGTTAAGATGTGTGGATGTTCTAGTTCACTCGTTTCTAGCATTGTGACTGTATCGTCCACGTATCTCAAGCAGATGTGTGGAGGGTGGGGTGCTTCTCATTATTGATCTTAAATATTTCGTTCTGAATCATACCAATCATCTTTGTAAATAAGTGAACATACTTTATGTTCGTACCTCTATAGCATGTAGCGCTGCATTTTTCAGGGGGAAGCGTAGTCGTGAATAAAGGGACGTTTGGCTCCAGGTTTTTTTAGATACGCTTCTCCGCAAATACTATGTCGGGAAATGCTATATTGTGTGCATCGATAACTTTTGTGACAACATATTTTTATTGATTGCATCGTTTTTTATTTATGAATATTTATCATCTGTCAGTATTATATAAAAAGTTCACAAATTATATAAATATACACACATTATATATGTTTAATTACACCTACCTATGTGTCTACAAAATTACATAAAACTAATAAAATATGGGATTATACCTACAGTAACCCTGTACCTCAACATATTCCCATGTACATCAAATAACTAAACAAATTATTGCCAATAACCCCATCCATTTTCTTGCCAATATGAAATAAAATATTATTTTGTGCTTACCTTACAGTTGGTTTACCGATTAGCACTTGTAATCAAGGTTAGTATAAACAAGATTGTTAACATGTATCTTTTACCATTAGATCTTACAAAACCAAGGAAGTGTTATTAATATAATTAGACACCCTATTCAGTGTAATAAATCCTAAATATAAACATTATGAAATAAAAGTTAAATGAAAAGCGTAATAATAATGGCAGATGTCATACAGTTAAGAAAACAAGAAACATCATTGATATTAATACTCAAAGGTTGGCTTATTGCATAATCATATGTCAGTACAAAAAACACAAGACACATAGTAATTAATATTTCCTTGAATCTGTTGAATCAGTATTCAAGGAGTCTGATGTAAGCAAATAATTTATACAGGTTTTCTTAGAGTTCGTAGCATGTTCAGGTTTCAGTGAATCAGACCTGGGGCGAAAGAAGTCCGTAATCATGTACTCCAGTACAAACATTTTTATACTAGTATAATGCAGTGCCAGCAGCCTGGCTAAATGTTCAACGACAGTTTGATCTTGTTATACGGACATGTGCTAACCATCTCAACAAATGTAGTCTATGATCAGAAAATATAAGTTTCAAACTTCCAATATAAGCAGATTGCCTTTGTGCAGTTTTTCCCCCTGTGGGGTGGGAGTTCGTCCCTCTCCATCTCAGCAATCCTGCCTCATCAGCCCCAGTTGAAAGGCTATTTAGCATAGCTGAACAAGAATTCCACCATAAACGGTGCAGCCTGATAGCATCAACATTTGAACCACACATTCATTTCATGCAGTGGCAAATAGATGCTATAAGCTTAAGATCATAGGATGTAACTGAAATTAATACTAACGCAGTGAATTTCAGTGTTGATTTTTGCAGTTTTCCTCATAAAACGTTGATCAACTGCCATTGCATATTCACTTGTCCTTTGTTATATTAATTATTGGTAGATTAATTACTAATTTATAACTATACAGATGTAAAATTGTTTCATTTTGTTTAATGTAGCCGTACGTAAAAAAGAATGTACTCGTACTCAGCTTTTAGCAGTGTAGTTACACTCGTAGCTATATTCATCCATTATTAGTGTACACTGTACGTATACCCATGAACATGTACTTGGACCCAGGTCGGCAACGTGTATCCAATAACATTGCAGAGGAACGAAATCTGCCACATCAGATTGGAGAACATGATGCCACTGGAATAAAATGTTAGTATAATTGTTGGAACACCACATGGTGCAGTACAAGCTATGTATATAATGCTTGATCACTTCAAACAGATTCGGTACCGGTGGGGGGGGGGGGCAAGGGCTGCCGACCCTCTGAAATTTCGGGAGGCAGACATGGTTCTGCTTCCCCAGTAAATCTGAAGAAATGCTGCAATGCTGCCACGGGTGTGAACATTATATGTGAAGAGTATGCACATACACTTAAACACTTCTGAAGGCATGGGAAAATAGGAGCAAAGTGATCACAGATATTTTGTTTGAAGGACAGGCAAAATGTTTGTGCCACATCGTTCAAACTGAACAAGGTAGTTTAGGGTGCAGTGGCTATGGCAATTTTGCAACAGCACCCCCGTGTTCTGATATATGTCCTGAGTGAGACCCGTGGGCCGTGGATACAACGAGGCGAGAAACCTGCTGCGGCACGAAACAACGGAGAAGGCGGATTGGTGCTGAAGCTCCGGCAATTCGTTGCCCTCCCAAATGAAATTAGTTCCCGTATCATTGACACTTCAGACTGTTCTGTAGGTAAACTTTAATATTGGTGTTTCAGCAAATCCACTTGTAATTTGCATCGTTTACATATCAAGTTGCAGCATGACTCTATTACAATCCATTTGTTTCTCTGAAAACACGTACACATTATGTGTTAAATATACAACACATAATAATAATAATTAGCTTTATTCAAACACTGCTCTCCAGTGCATGACTCTGTTCAATATTGTTTACATAGTCTTCTATCAGAACAATTTAAGTTGTGAAAATACAAATAAAATGTAGAAATGCCCATCATAACTAATTTACATGTTATGGTCACTGTCAGTACTAATTCGTTCTCTGAGCAAAACATGAAATTGTGGTCACTGCCAGGGCCATGGGGACACCTAGTATGAAGTGTTTTCTTAAGTAATTAGCATTGTTATGTGAATAACATATTGACCATTATTTCTTTCCTTTGTACATACCCTGACCTCTATCACATTACTGATCTGTTAACATCGAAAGCGCCCGGCCTGGGCGCAGCCACAGTACTGAAAACGTGCTGACAGTGTACAGATAACAGATCGTGTCAGATGCTCGGCTGACGACGTGTGGGTTTATCCAAATAAACGACGTTGTCATGTCCATTAATCATAAGCATATCCGAGATAAATACGTCGAATAACATATTTCTTCGTTCTTTTAGGTGTCTACAGTTTTTCTGTTGTCGTTATTTAAGTATTTCGTTAGACTCTTTGATCCTACGGCAAATGTGCGTTATTAAAATGTTGCCATGTTTACTTCCGGGGCGCCGGGGCCTCACCTAGCGACCGTGATCGTAACCTTGCTCAAATCAAAGCGCCACGTGGTGGCCAAATCAATATTTTTTAATAGTGTCGCTTTAGTAATCCAGACATCGACTTCAGGGATTGTCGCTGCATCAACTATGCACATCTTGCCTGGTATGTACTTGCATGTAAGCATAGGGGACAATTAACTTACGACTGGACTGCAAGCAGAGCAACGTGGTCTGGTAGACGAGGCGGCTTACTTCGCACTGGATCACGTGGTGGAGAGCGGTGGTCGCGGGATAGAGCGCCGGACTGTCAATCGATGGTTCAATCCCACCTACCGCCGTTTCGAAACTTAGGCAATTTCGTTTACCCCACATTTGCCTGTGTCTTTCGGAAGATACACTAAAAGCCGGTGGTCCCTTCTATCTGGTGTCTATGCCAGGGGAAGTAAAAGATCCCAAATGTGTAACCTGTAGTGGACTCACTATAATTCTAGAGAACTCCTGCGTTAGCCCAAGTTTGGGATGTTTGGAGGAAACAACCTAAGAACTAAGAACCTAAGAATAACTACGCTTTTCTCTATACAAGAGGAAATGAAATTTCCACACTCTTTGAATGTTCTCTCAACATTGGGATATAAGTAGGAAACGCGGAAACGCGTATGTATTGCCAAGATTCGATAACACTTAGCACACATGTTCCAATTGAATTGCAACGTTTTGTTGTAATACAAAGTGATCAGACCTGATATCACCTGAAATGTCATTTTATGCCAACATGCCCACACAGCCGGAGAATATTCATTCATATGTATTTGTAATTCAAACTGGTTATGTTCCAAAATCCTATTAAGACTGTTCCTTGGAACTGACGTTTCATTCACGTTTCAGCCGGTTGACTTTAGCTATCTCCACCCAATAACTGTTTTGAGCACACTCGACGTCCATGACGAATTTGTGAGTCACATAGCGTGTCATTCAATCATGTCTCGACAAAGACGTTGTCCAGTGAATTAGTCCGGCATGCGTTGTCGTCGTATGTAGAGGTTCACACCGCCGGTTGCTATGGAAGTTTGCTTAACAACGCTGGGATGTAACAAGTCCCCAATGTCACATTGAAGGACATCTGTCACACGTTCAACACAGAGCCTGTTGCGACGCCGTGACAGGTCTGACGATAGCGATGAAACCACATCCAGAATCTAGTGTATTGTCAAGTAAGTCAACGAACGGTAGATGGATAGCGTACAGAGATAAGGAGAGTCGATTAGAAATGACAGCAAAGACGTCGATGGAACGAGTGGATTATTACTTGGTTCAGTGTGTGTGTGTGTGTGTGTGTGTGTGTGTGTGTGTGTGTGTGTGTGTGTGTGTGCGCGCGTGTTTGTGTGTGTGTGTGTGTGTGTGTGTGTGCGCGCGCGCATTTTGTGTGTATGTGCTTGTGTGACTGGTATGTGTGTGTGTTTATGATTGATTACATATAATTATATATATATATATATATATATATATATATATATATATATATATATATTATAAAGATTATAAAGAGCGCAATCCTCTCTCTCTCTCTCTCTGTACGTGTTGTCAAAATATTAATATTTGTAATATATATATATATATATATATATATATATATATATATATATATATATATATATTATAAATATTAATATTTTGACAACACACACACACACACACACACACACACACACACACACACACACACACACACACACACAGAATTGCACTTTTTATAATCCAATGAAAACCATTACTAAAATGACCAGGTCTGAATACAGTACCACGCGTGGCCCATGCTACATCATCGACTCTGTCTCGTGGGTTTCGTTCCTAATTAAAATACCAGGGAGGTTCAGTAGCGCGAGGAAATCGAAGGCAAGTGTGCGTGGTCCATTATAAGATACTTCATTGGGCACACAGTCGTAGCTGAGTAAACAAGCCCGACAAGGGGACGTATCTCTATAACATACATAGACAAGAAACTATTTCATCCCGAAACATTTATATTTCAACAACAACAAAACCGTTTTTTGGGGGGTGGTTTCTAGATCAAAGATATAGTCTAAACAGTGCGTAGTGTTACGATATCAACAACAGTCCGATAAATTCGCTTTAAATCTTGTCAGTCTTACTAAATAATCCCACTTCCGCCTGAGCGCCTCAAATCAAGACAAGGAGAATTGAAACGACACGTGTTTCCAGTCAGTGCAACGACTGAACTGAGCCGAATGTTTCCGAATTGCCCACTGGCTTTGAAGCTGTCTGTGTCACTCAGCGGCCGCGAAGGCTTCGATGAATGAGCCTTTATGTTGCCAACGTTTTCTGCAGCGCTAACGCGATAGCGGCGTGTTATGTTTTGCTGCAAACAAAAAACTGTCTGCCGACTCAGATCTCGTGAACCACAGCCGTGGACGCGCGATAAGCCACTGCGCCAGGCGAGACGAAGCCACAGCTACAGCTACAGCTGCTACAGCTACAACTGCTACAGCTACTGCTGATGCAGTTCTTATTGCTACTATTATAGCTACTATTGCTACTGTTTCTGATATTGCAAGACCTTGTACAGTCATTTCTATCGCATCGGCCACGACCACCTTACAATGACGATTATCAACTACAAGAGGTGTACGTTATTTTTGCAGCCGCAATGTGTAGACAATTAGTGTCGCTAATACGATCTTAATAGTGAGTGTCCAATGGACTGATACTGTTATTTATGTTAATGCTAGTAGTAGTAGTAGTAGTAGTAGTAGTAGTAGTAGTAGTAGTAGTAGTAGTAGTAGTAGTAGTAGTAGTAGTAGTAGTAGTAGTAGTAGTAGTAGTAGTAGTAGTAGTAGTAGTAGCAGCAGTAGCAGCAGCAGCAGCAGCAGCAGCTGTAGTAGTAGTAGTAGTAGTAGTAAAAGTAGTAGTAGTAGTAATTGTTTGTGTAGTAGTAATAGTTGTAGTAGCAGTAGTAATACTAGTATTACTACTCCAACTACTACTACTGCTGCTGGTGCTACTACTACTACTACTACTACTACTACTACTACTACTACTACTACTACTACTACTACTACTACTACTACTACTACTACTACTACTACTACTACTACTACTACTACTATTACTACAATACTACAACTACTACTACTACTACTACTACTACTACTATTACTACTACTATTACTGCTACTGCTACTGCTACTGCTACTGCTACTGCTACTGCTACTGCTACTGCTACTGCTACTGCTACTGCTACTGCTACTGCTACTGCTACTGCTACTGCTACTGCTACTGCTACTGCTACTGCTACTGCTACTGCTACTGCTACTGCTACTGCTACTGCTACTGCTACTGCTACTGCTACTGCTACTGCTACTGCTACTGCTACTGCTACTGCTACTGCTACTGCTACTGCTACTGCTACTGCTACTGCTACTGCTACTGCTACTGCTACTGCTACTGCTACTGCTACTGCTACTGCTACTGCTACTGCTACTGCTACTGCTACTGCTACTGCTACTGCTACTGCTACTGCTACTGCTACTGCTACTGCTACTGCTACTGCTACTGCTACTGCTACTGCTACTGCTACTGCTACTGCTACTGCTACTGCTACTGCTACTGCTACTGCTACTGCTACTGCTACTGCTACTGCTACTGCTACTGCTACTGCTACTGCTACTGCTACTGCTACTGCTACTGCTACTGCTACTGCTACTGCTACTGCTACTGCTACTGCTACTGCTACTGCTACTGCTACTGCTACTGCTACTGCTACTGTTACTACAACACGTACGACTACAACTATACCTACTACTACTACTTATAATAATAATAATATTTATACCCCTTGCTTCGCGTGGGGTAGGGCCCATCTTACTTACGTACTGGTGACGTTTTCCCTTTCACTTGTTACGTGCCTGCGTCTGTCTATCTTACTCCGCAATGATCTTCCACTCTTGTTTGCCCACATCTAGTCTCCGGCGGTTTCGTTTCACCCTAATTCTGTCATTCCATCTCAGCTTTGGTATTCGTATTTGGTTGTCAATTATGTGCAATTTCCCTGCCTCGCCTTCAGCCGTTTCTTCAACAGTAGCACGATTGGTTGTATACATTCATGCATGGCAACGTCTTATCGCAAAATGTCTTTTATTTACGAACATCCTCTTTTATCGTGATCGCCTGATAAGATATGCATGTACGTGCGTAGATATTAAATATGACTGATATTCGCTGTATGATCCTCGTCTTCTCCACTCGCTCTGTCTCTCATGAGACCTGTAGATTAGACACTTGCAATATTGGGCCTGAAGTTATCGCGTCATTTTTCATTCCACGCCATCAATTCTTGTCGCGTATTCGAATAATTCGTCTTACACGTGGAGGAATTGTCTTTGCGCTTCGCTCGCCTATAGCGAAACTACACGACAGATCGGATTCCCAGGGGCCGGTTCATTAATATTCTCCTGTACCGATTGCGCTCACTAAAAGCGCTTCCTTTCCCGAACTGTGTCTAATACTGAACATTGTCAACATCAGGAAGCATACCGAGACTCACTGTGTTTTAATTTAGCTTTTTAAAATGTCAAACCTTTTCTGATTAACGATAGGGATTTTCTTGATGTGCGCAGTATCTTTGACTGCAATAAAGGATCTTCACGGCAACATACACTTTAAAAATGTAATAGCAAGGATAAAGACTATGGATCTTTGGATGTTCTAATTGGGATATGAGACCATTAGCAGATGGGCGAGAAGAAATCATGACGCGGAAACGATGGTAAATATATTGTCATTACCTGGGACGAGAGAGAAAATCATGGCGTAGAAATAAAGGTAAATATATCTGGACATTTAGGAGATATGTGATAAGAAATCATAACGTAGAAACAGTGTAAAGATATCGGGACCATTACCAAGGACGTGACAATAAATTATAACGTAGAAACAAGTGTATAGATATCGGGACCATTAGGAGATAAGTGAGAAGACATCGTAACGGAGAAACAAGTGTAAAGATATAGGGACCATTAGGAGATATGTGACAATAAATTATAACATAGAAACAACTGTAAAGATATCGAGACCATTAGGAGAGATGTGAAAAGAAATCATAACGTAGAAACAAGTGTAAAGATATCGGGACCATTACCAGGGACGTGACAATAAATTATAACGTAGAAACAAGTGTAAAGATATCGGAACCATTAGGAGGGAAAAGAAAGATCCACATTGTGGAATATCTCTAGAACACACTTTAACTGTCATTTAAGTATGTATACACAGTTTTCCGAATATTTATTATCTTGACTTAGTGAAAGTTATTTTGAAACATTTTAATAAAATCTCTCCGGAAGGCGTGGACTCTTTGTAAGCGTCATTGATGGAATGCTACTTGTCGATGCTTGGTTCTAAACGGCATAAATCAATCGCTGATATCTAGTCTTAGAGCATCTCAATAATAACAATGACAATCACAAAATCCCCCAAGTTTAATTAGTGGAATGATTGAGTTAATCAACTCAGTTCACACATCAATGCAGAAGAACAGAATAGTGCGGAAATTGCGATATCTAACGCCGTCTGCCCACTGGTGCATCATACATATTCGCTCATTCGTGGACATTGAAAATCAGCAGTATTGACTGCTTATTATCAGGAAACGTAACTTATACAACACAATACAATAACACTTTATTCTCCCAGACCGGGAAATTATTTTGAAGCGTTCGTAAACAAAATACAGGAGTAGAACAGTATGAAAATACAGATCTAAAAGACTAATCTATAATATAATTGTAAATTGCAATTATAATTATGGTCGTCCGTTCACAAATAAAAAATAAATAAACAGAATACAACATACACCCACAATGATTGGATTAGTTTGGCGAAATACGGTGTACAAAGAAAAAGAACTAATAATACTGCTGTATAAAACAATAGTTACGCCTCATTTAAAATATTGTATGGAGGCCATATTGCATGGAGGCCATATCGCAAGAAGGATATTAATATGCTAAAAAGAGTACAAAGGAGAGCAACTAAAATGATACAAAAACTCAGGAATATTAGTTATGAAATGCGTGTAAAAGAATGTGATTTAACAACACTAGAAACCAGACGATTGAGAGGAGATCAGATTAAGGTGTTTAAAATATTGAATGGGTGTGAAAATATTGATAGAAATATATTTTCTCGGTCAAGGAAGAGAGAAGGACTAGAGGACATGGAGTTACATTAGCAAAGAAGCAGTGTAGACTTGATATTAGAAAATTTTCATTTTCACAAGGAACAGTAAACGAATGGAACAGATTATCACTGGTTGTGTAGGTGCTAGTAGTGTTAATATATTTAAAAATAAAATCGAAATATACCTAAGACGGGCGGGGTATACTTAGATAGATAGGTTGGACTCTCAATAAGCCTTCCTGGTCCACCTGCCATCTAGAGTTGAATCTCTAGGTGGCAATCTTGTGAAATCTTGTTGAAGTTTCTGTGTTACGTCACACATATACTTGCAAATGTAAGACAGCAAGAGATGGTCCGACTTGTGTTTAAACTCTAGGTTGTGATTACAGTATGTAAAAGGTGTGCTACTTTTGCTTCCTAAAATCAAGGCACGCATTACTGTCATTCTAGCCTTCGCATACACACAGAAGGATGGGAGGCGCGAGCTATAACAAATTCGATAAATGACTAATATATTTTCACTTACGTTTGACCGGTTGTATTACGACGCGAGGTCGACGACTTGGAAAAAGCACTCTTGTGCTTTAAATAATTCTGTACTGCACTCTCACTCGCGTGTAGCGTAGGGCGTACACACACACACATGCTCTCACCCAAACACCCACACACGCATGCGTATGCAGATCCGCACGCGTACACACGCGCAAGTACATACGCATGCACGCTCGCACACATACACATGAATAATACAGACTTATGCGGATAGACAGTCATATATATATATATATATATAACATATATATATATATATATATATATATATATATATATACATACATACATCCATACATGCATACATGCATACATACACACATACATACATACATACATACATACATACATACATACATACATACATACATACATACATACATACATACATACATACATACATACATACATACATACATACATACATACATACATACATACATACATACATACATACATACATACATACATACATACATACATACATACATACATACATACATAATCCTACAAATCGTTACACATTACTACAAATGTACGTCCAACGCGTTTGCGAGAATAAGTGCGCACTGTTTGCATTCCATTGATTTGCACTCGCGCAACGTGCACCATTTGCATGCGACTGCACGAGTGCGCCTATATCATTCGCGCAGCGCGAGATATATGTTTACAAACACGACACCGACCATTCTCTGTCCGTTGACTTCGCAAAACTGGATCAGATTTGAAGCCTAGTCGGCGGCAGAACCCCCATTGATCATTCTTCTCTCGCGATAGCTACGGCAACTCTTAATTTCTATGCGTAGCATCGACTTGTAGACATTGTCTACCAAATCGCGGCAATCCCCCGCTGAAGCGACGCAGAATCAACCGGCAGCATTCGTGCATTCCGCTCTCGATATGTAATTACTCCATCTTGCCTGTGGCTACGCCGGAACTTGCGTGGGACACCAGCAGCGCGGTGTTGTCTGTAATTTGTAAATCGACGTTGTCTTTGCGAAATTGCCCCGCGAACAGGCCGTGACAAATTGAGCGCCTGTAAGGTTAGTATAGCTTGACGCCGTCCGTGCGTCCATTACGAACTTCGGCATAGTGCGATGTAGGAAATAATAATATTAATCAAACGGAGAAGCACACGGCGTGACGAACGACGCCGGAAGTACACGTGTGGGGATTGCCACGCGCAAGTCTCCGAGGGCGTCCATACTCCTGGGTGCGTAACAATTTGTAACAAATAACTGCGGTGTAAATCCAACGGCGAATCGATTTGTGGCGTTGTGTATGATTTGAAACGCGGACGTTATTACATTGTTATGCATAAGCTTACATAAAGTATGCCATTTTCGCGTTTGCCCGTCTGGATTTCATTGTCGTCTAATTTCCGATGTCTGTAAAGCTCATATGCGTGGTGGTTGTGGGGTGAATGTTAAAAGCGTATACATTTATACCCTTAACAACAGAAGTGACCTTGTACAGTAACTTTCTGATTACTGGCCTTGAGAGACATACTAAAAGGTAAACTCTCGTAGATTGTCGAAATACCGAACATGTATTTATTCGCAGCGTCAGTGCATGTTGCAATATGCATTGAAAGGTGTGTCACCATTTACCATGAACACTGCAGGCACGTAAACTTTCGACGCGCTGCATAGTGTACGGCAGAACTGTTTACCGCTGTAGCTGAGCTGATGTAAGACCACAATAAGGTGCTCGTCCGCCATTACCCGTGCGACCAAAGAGCACCATATAAAAGCAGCATTGTGCAGGTGATCTGAATTTCTGTGAGCACATGTATACTGTGGAATGAGTAGAAATTATGTTTTCGTGCAGTGTGGCATCAGAGCTGTCAAATTATGACAGCTGTCAGTCGGTGCATTTCTGCGTATTAATACAGTTGTCATTTTGCTTGGTAATGTAATCAGGGACAATCCGTGGGTGGTTCAAGCAGAAATCCAGGGGGTGTAAGGTTTGAAAGATGTTTGTGGGAGCCTGAGGTATTAAATATTCACGAATTTGTCACTGAACCTCTGTCTATGAAGGGTAAATATTCTGTGAAATTGTCAATACCAGATATCATCAAGATTAGTAGGACACGAAGGAAACGTTATAATGGTCGCCTATGGAAAATGCAAATCTGGTCTGACTCCAACTGTTTACCGCTGTAGTCGAGCTGAGTGGGGCGGGACGGCAGACGCTGTCTCAACTGAATTTCTACGACCACTGTCCATACAGGTTTTAAGACGATGTGTTGGGTTTTTGTTCTGACACCAGTACACTTTTCACATTAATGGTTGACTCTGAATGTGGTGTAAAGATTCCAGTAACATGTCCGATAAGACATCCGCCACAGCCATAACAGTCAGAAAACATCGATTGTCACCACCTGGGAACATTACATATGTGAATGGTGTAGAGGGAGACCGGCGAGACGGCCGAGAGACGAACTAGACGAGTACTGAGAGGGTACCGTTTGGAGACCTTCGCAACCCAGCCCAGTGAGCACAATGATGACGACGGC